>CBVK0100728039.1:0-15715 GCA_900067695.1 Picea abies
TGTTTGAAACCCTAGCATTATCTAGAACTCCCTCTCTCAAAACTCTCGCTTAGTTTAGCTTTATGACACCATTGGCAAGCCAATTACACTCATGCTCTGAAGAATCATCGATAACCTTGCTGCTGTCATAAATGAATGCTACCGCTATTAGGGATTGCATATATTGTTGAATATTTACTTAATATTGTCGCAAAACTTGTTCAAAATCACAATCTAGCAATTGGATATTGTTCTACGTGGTGAAGGCTAAATTTTAAAATATATTTGCTAATTTTTGGAGCTGATTTTCTTATTGCTTTTGCAAATTACTTATTGCTGATATAGACTGGTTTACTGCTGCAATTTTACAACAGCAATCATTATTATTGATAAGTTAGTGTTTGAAACCCTAGCATTATCTAGAACTCCCTCTCTCAAAACTCTCGCTTAGTTTAGCTTTATGACACCATTGGCAAGCCAATTACACTCATGCTCTGAAGAATCATCGATAACCTTGCTGCTGTCATAAATGAATGCTACCGCTATTAGGGATTGCATATATTGTTGAATATTTACTTAATATTGTCGCAAAACTTGTTCAAAATCACAATCTAGCAATTGGATATTGTTCTACGTGGTGAAGGCTAAATTTTAAAATATATTTGCTAATTTTTGGAGCTGATTTTCTTATTGCTTTTGCAAATTACTTATTGCTGATATAGACTGGTTTACTGCTGCAATTTTACAACAGCAATCATTATTATTGATAAGTTAGTGTTCTAGAGGTGTTTGATCATTGATTTGAGTTGGTAATCATCATTATATGCATTGGAATTTTTCTTGTCTCGCACAGGTTAACCAATTACCTTGTAAACCAACTCCAACCCTCTCACCTTCCTAGATCTAACTTACCTCACTAAGTGATCAATATAGGGGTCCATAGGCTTGGCTAATCTTGCTATAGGATCCCTTGAGGTCATTAGGGAAGCCTCCCTTGTGTTGGACCTCTCTCCTTCACAAAAACGAGGGAAGTATTTTCCTAGGTGACAATGACAAATACTTCTAGTTGTTACACAAGATTGGCATCTTGTAGAGGACTTTGCACAAGTACAAATCCTGTGATAACAGGACACTAATCATGGGAGGGCATCCTAGAATCCCTTTTTCAAAAAGGCAATGCCCAAGCGCCTCCACCCCCCCCCATTTCTTGGGAAACATCACACCCTACGTCTCCCTTAGTTTCCCGGAAAGGGGAAAGTAGCAAACATCCCACATTGAGTTTCCCCATACCAAAAATGTGGGAAGCATGGAGGGTGCACCCCCCACTTGGGGGAGCACGTCCCCGTTTAGTAAAACAAGATAGGGATCTAATTTTTAGAAGTGGACCATATTTTATGGGACCCATAGCCTATATTTGAATCATTAGTCATTGGACTTCAATCCAAAAGAGAATATCCACAAAGATGTACCATTCTGGGATCACCTTCAGCATCTCCCATTAATTTTATGGGATGACTTGACCTATCGAATAATTGAAAATAGCAGAGGCAGATACATATATAGCACTGAACCAAAAGCAAATAAATATGCATGTGCTTGGCTATGCATTGAGGTTGATCTTTAGAAGGGATTACCTCAGGCCATCCAGCTAAACCTAGACATATAACATCACCTGCTGCACCTAGATTCTAGATTACAAGCAACTCCCATTAAATGCAATAAGTGCCATGCAAATGGCCATTATGCAAAACACTGCAAAAAGGGACAACCAGCTCAAATGGAAAGAGGTCCCCAACATATGCAAACAATTATTAACCAAAAGAGAAGGCATCCCCCAGCACATCTTCAATGTCAAACCAAGTGTGTGCCCCTCCAATGGCAAACCACTTTGAAATCTTGGATTCAACGGGAAAGGAGGAACATAGAGATAAGAGACGGAAAAGGAGAAGAGGAAGGGGAAACCCCAGCACCCAAGGAAGATTCAAAAGCAACTAGAGAAGCAATGAAAGACCAAATGCAGGAGACATGGAAAGGAGTAGCGGAGCCAATGCAGACTGGAATGGAAAAGACTGTAGAATATGGGATGGAACCCCACAAATCCAATAGCCACCGGTATTAGAAGAAGAAGAGATGGTGAAAACCTCTGGCAAGACAAAGGCCGCGGAACTTAAGGAACCCCGAGTTCAACATGTGCAGGAGTGCTAAGAATGCAAGCTCCTTCTTTCAGCCCCCCACCACTTATAAGAGGACAAAAGTCTGAGAAGGAGCTCAGAGAAAGAGAACAGAATGCAACAAGGGATTGGGTTCCCAATCCTTGCTAGCCAAATATGGCTATACATTAGGAGTTTCAGATGAAGTCTAAGTATGTTTTTTAATGTATCTTGATATGTGGTCAGTTTGTGAAACAGTACACAAATAATCGAATCAGCGGCTGAAGGAAATCTGGGGAAGAAGCATCTCCAATATACTCCTATCACTGTATAACAAGGGGATCAAATGAAAAATGGAAATGAGAAAAAAATAAAGTTCCCTAATCAGCCACATATTCTTTAAATACTATCTCTAACCATTACTGTAAAAAAATTAAAAAATAAATAACAAATACATGTTATGTTCCCATAATGCCAACCCACTGACAACAGTAATTCTTGGCACAGAAACTATTTGTATGCAGAACAAATTAGCAATAAATGAGGTGAAGAATAGGATAACACAAAGAAGTCCAGAATACAAAGGATTTCTGACATCTAAAAGAAGCTGAATACGAAAAATACTATCATGCCTTCTCTCTATGCTAGCTTCGGTATAGATAAAGCTTAATTAATAAATAATGAACATATTCAATGACCCATCAAATTTAGAGATGCCATCCTTTTAGCTCTTTTGCCTGACAACCAACGCCAGCTAAAGTGTGTTGATCTATTTTCCAGTTGTGTGCATAATCCTAAATTACAGTTTACTACTTTGTAGTGTTGCCTTTTCAGAGCCATCGATGTTTTTTAGTGTTTTACATTGTGATACATTATGGAGGCTTCATTCTTAAGCATTACAATACTTACAGAAGAAAATGTAGTACGTACAGGACATGTATTCAACATGATTTAAGAACCGCAATTTCTACACTCTACCATAAGGTCATAAGAAATATGACACGATGGAAGGTTGCTTCAAAGACATAGTAATAATGTTCAAACAAACTTTTCTGTATTCACACATTATTTGGAATATATATCATACCAAGGCTCGGGTATGGAGAGACGGTGATAGGAACATGAGTTTTGGGGTCAGCTGGAAAGAACCCCAAAACTTCAGGAAACAGGACCCCATTAAACATCTCTGTAAAAGCTGATATTGTGATCTTTGTACAAATTAGAAAAACAACCAATTCAAAGATAAACAAGAAATGGCAGTGACTTTATAAATTCACGAGTCTCCCTCTGTAATCTAATTTGCAAATCTAATGAAGGCTAAAACCATATATTGAAACATCTTGAAGGTTGGGCACCTTCATAGAAGTTGTTACAATGTCAAGATGATGTCATCACCCTGGTTAAGTCTTTGTTCTGTCTATATTTTATATCTGTTGTTCAGAATGTGGGTTTGTAGATTTACTGTATTGTAATTCCAAACTCTATACTTGTTGTGATTCCTCTGTGCTGAATTTTACAGATGTTGTTGTCTAAAAGCTTCTTTAATAGAATTGTTGAATTTATTAGTGTAGACCAGACTGAATTTATTCTATTATTTCAGTAAAATTCAGATCAGATATTAAAATCAGGATCATAACAGTGGTATCAGAGCCACTTTCTTGGCCTCATGGGAGAAACCATAGCAATGGAAGAATATTTTTGAGAAGTAATGAGTTTGTCAGCCCTTGTTGACAAATATCTGGACTTATGGACAACTTATAATAAAGAATCTCCCGAAGACAATTTCTCAGAATACAATCAGCTATATGAAGAAGATTAGAGAACATGGCCCATTGAACTCAAGGATCCTAAAGAGGAGATTGTTTCTGCTAGTATATCAATGCCAGTCACTTCTGAGAACAATGGGGTTATGCAGGACAGTGATGATTGTCATATTGATAATTCACTGTCTAAATTTAGATACAGTAGCCATCAAGGCAGAAAGTTATGGTCTCCATCTAGTCTCTGGAATTAATAACATAGGTATAGCATGAATATTGGCCCGAGTCCCAACCAAAAGATGCCCTGACTTTATTGATAATTCACTGTCTAAATTTAGATAAAGTAGCTATCAAGGCAGAAAGTTATGGTCTCCATCTAGTCTCTGGAATTAACAACATAAGAATAGCATGAATATTGGCCCGAGTCCCGACCAAAAGATGCCCTGACTTTATTGATAATTCATTGTCTAAATTTAGATAAAGTAGCTATCAAAACAGAAAGTTATGGTCTCCATCTAGTCTCTGGAATTAACAACATAGGAATAGCATGAATATTGGCCCAACCAAAAGATGCCTTGACTTCAAAGAGTGGTGTTGGAGTTGCTACAACTCTAGAGAGTTCCCATGTGGAAGTGAAAGACAGCTTCCAACCTGAAGACAGTCCAACAAAGGACAGGGATTACTTATATTCAAAGGGTAACAATAATCCAGCATGTGAGGAAATCTTTATAGTACAAGATCATTAATGTTGCAGAAATCTTAGCTCAATAAATGAAATTGCACATGTGCATAGGCAAATGTGAGATTGCTGTTCCTTCCAGAGGGCAAGATGCTGGCTACCAAATTTCAGAGAACAGTCAGTTATGACAAAATGCTATCGGTCATGCATCACACATGCCTTTATGATCATTTGTGAAATTCTCTAGAGCGAATCAAGCTGGGAACATTGTAGGAAGAAGATTATATTCTTCAAATAATAATGGAATCTATCAGACAGGAAGCTTGAAGAAGCCTAGTCATTGTCAGCATGCAATCCAAATGAGTCGAATAAAAGTGAAGGGACTGTTGTAGCTATTGCCCATTTGTGGGCAGACAGTTGAATTTACACTGTTAAAGAATGCAGTTATTAATTAACCGACACAGATTCTGTTGACCTCTAAGCAAGCAGTCAGCTCTCTATCTAAGGTTGGAGTCATCAAATGAAAATTTGCTGGATCTACTAGATCTGGCCTTTACAGCTCACGTGGCCAATACTATAAAGAAGCATTAGAGAACTGAAAGGTTTGGGCATTAAAGCCATGGCTCTGATTTTACTATTGGCAACTCTGATTATGGAAATTCTAGCTGGCAGTTGTAGGGCAAGAGACAACAAACAAGAACATTTTTTCATAGGCATGCTTTAAGAGAAAATGACCTCGAGAGACTACAAAGAGCATTGAAGATACTTTCTGAAGAAAATGACCTCGAGAGACTACAAAGAGCATTGAAGATACTTTCTGAAGCAAAGACACAACTAAGAACTTCGAATGACCCGACAACATGACTGACAGCAAGTCTTATGACATTTGGACCCAATCAGTCTCTCCTATTGCCCAATTCTGCTGATACACGTGGAATTCAAAGTTCTAAGCAATATAATTTTAGCAAACAGAAATGAAAGGGAGTTGCTCTATTATGACTCCCCTACTAGGAAAAATTGGGGTAAAGGGAAAGCACTTAGTGCTTAACTTGAGCAGTTGGATTTGAGGACTGCAACAAAGCCTAGGGCATCAAGTAGAAATGGTATCCTTAAAACCGCTGATTTTCATGGACAGCTGTGGAGAGAAGAAAGGAGTACATCTTTATAAGTTGCACACATGTCCTCGCATATCTGATTATTCAACTGCATTGACTGGTTACGTGGGAATAATCCCTTTATCTGAGAGTGCAGGGTTTTCACCTCAAAACATGGATGAAAATGGTGAGTCGGGTCAAACAGAGGTAAGATCTATTGGTGCAAACAAAATGGATCACAGTTGGACGACGACTATAGAAGAGTGTCACTCAAATACTTCGAGGAAGTTCTATGCAGAAAGCAGGCTTGTTTCTGTTTCTGCAGCAAACATGTGGCTATTATTCAAGATTATATGTCTAGAGCTCAAAATCTTTTAAAAGTATTGAAAGTACCTTTAACATGGATTGGATTGTGATGTGGAGGTTATATTTAGTGTTCCATCTCAAGTAGCTGAAGTAGATTGATCATGGACAGAGGGTAGATAGAGAAATAATCAGTAAGATTGACGATCTTGTAAGTCAATCTCAATTGTTACCAGAGATGCCAAAAGCAACCCATGAGGAATCACTACTGCCAGCACGACATTTTCAAGCAGGGATATTGTCTATTGTAACCATGTTTGAAAGTAATGAATAAAGTACTAGTTATAATAAAGTTTAAACAAGTGTTGAAATACCTTTCCACATTAGTTTAGAATATTTCCCAAGAAATTGTTGATATAGTTCTTCTACCATCCAACATTATTAAAGAGAGGTGAGATGCAGGTTCAAGTGAGGGTTAAGCCCAAAGGGTTACCTCAACTGGTTGTCGCCAATTGTAAAGTTTCTGGCCAAGATAACTGCTATCCTTATGATCTCAATTCAACAAATAAATTGCTGAATTTAATTAACACAGAAATTAATTTCAAACCATAGCATCAATCACACAATAGCTGGAAAAATAAATAGCGGAAGCATAAAACACATACACAAGGATTTCTCCTCCAAATAAGCTTTTCATTCCTTTGACAAAACTTACAAGGAAACCTCTACAGTCTGTTAAAAAAATAGCAGCTGCACAGTTATCAAATCACCCTGAAAAACTGTACAGCCTGCTTGAGAGAGGTATGGCCTCCTGGAAAAATAGGAAAACAGCAGCAAAACTGCTGTACAGCTGCCATACAGCCTGCTGTACGAGTTCCATACATTGTACGTATCCGTACGGCTATGTGAATCTACTGATGTACGGACTGTTCTGATCTGCAGCTGTGCTGGCTGAATGGATCTGCTGCAGTACAGCCTGCTCCTCTCCCTGATTCTCCCTGCTCTCTCTCTCTCCTGGTCACTGTCCCTGTCCAACCAAAACTGTCTGAACTCTCTATCTTCACCTGTATTTATAATTTTCGCTTAAACCCTAATCTCGCGGTGAGATCGAGGGTTGAGATTAATCCTAGACTAAGTCATAAATGCATGAAATACCTTTTATTGCACTTAACAACTAAATATGAGACTTTTCACTTTTTCCTAAAGTGAATTATAAAATAGAATTACTTTTTGAAATAACTCGAACTACTTCTAGCATGTTCACAATGAACATGTGCAAAGGTCTGTGTCGAAGCTATATTTCTCAACACTCCTCTTAGCGAGAAAGGAATTCCACACCAATCCAAGTTTGTCACTAAATGCTTCAAACTTCCCTTTTGCCAAGGGCTTGGTCGGAATATCAGATACCTATTGATCTGTCGGAATATATTCGAAAGAATTTGATACAACCCTAATTATCACAGTAAATGACTGTGGATTCCAACTACTGATCAAACAATCCTGCAAGTAACTTGCGAATCCAGATGGCTTCCCAACTGCCAATGCTGGCTGCCATGTATCCTTCCTCTGCTGAGCTAAGTGCCATGTAGATTTGCTTACTCTTGAACCAGCAGATCATTGCTTATCCCAAGCTAAACCAACACCCTCGGGTGCTCTTCCTGTCTGTTGCACTGCCTACCCAATCTAAGTCTATATACCCCTGCAACTTCACTTTACCATTTCCAAGATATCTCAGACCATACTCCATTGTACCCCTCAAATACCTAAGCACATGTTTTGCAGCTACCCGATGCTCCTGCCTTGGCTCCACCATGAACGCTCAAGGTGTTCACTGCAAAACATATATTTGGCCTACTATTGACCAAATACATCAAGGAACCTATCAGATGCATGTACAACGTGGGATCCACCAACTTTGAATCTGAAGTTTTCACCTTCTTCACATTAGTGATCATGGGTGTGGCCATACGTTTGCATTCCTCCATCCGAAACCTCTTCGGGATCTCAACCACATACTTACCCTACCCAAGGAAATCTCCCCTAGTCTCTACCAAACCTCCAAACCCAATAAGTAACACATCATGCGATGTCCTTCATCTCGAACTCAGCTGCCATGTCTGCTTTGCACCCTGCAATGAGCTTCTCTACACCAGTAAGAAACAAGTCATTTACATACAAAACCAAAATGAGCAGACTAGTCCCAACAAATATATAAAATAAGTTAGGATCTACTTCGCTTTTGGTGAAGCCCATCTATCTTGGAATACAGTACTCTCGATGCCTGCTCGAGTCCATACAAAGCTTTCTTAATCCTACAAACATCTGAATCTTCCCATTGACCTCAAATCCTTGAGGCTACTCTATGTACACTTCTTCCTTAATGATTCCATTAAGGAACGTTGTCTTCACATTCATTTGATGTATCCTCCATCCCATAAATGAAACTAAGGACATGACTGCTCTAATGGAAGTGTACTTGGCAACTAGAGCAAATGTCTCCAAGTACAATCCTTCTTTCTGGGGAGAACCCTCTCACCACAAACCTCTCTTTGAACTTCTCAATGCTGCCATCTGCTACATGCTTAGTATGCTTGATCTTGTAGAGCCACCTGGAACTCACTACTGATTTCCCCTCCAGTCTTGGCAGTATGTCCCAAACATCATTTTGCATGTTGGAGGTGTACTCCTCAACGATAGCATCCCATCATACTAGCTGGTTTGTTGCCTTCTGAAAGCTAGAAGGCTCAAAATCTATGATGCTACTCATCAATGCCATGTAGTTTAGAAACCTCTTCGTAGGTCTACTCTCTCTAAATGTGTTCCTAGGAGCCTCAACATACTCCTGGGCCTCCTTCAATGTCTAAGTGAACCATCAAGATCTCATAACAGAGGTGGATGGGGCTATTGTCTCCTCTTCTTCACTTGAAGGTTGTTGTATTGCTCTAGATATCACTGGTGACCCAAGATTAACCTTCAAAGCTTCCCGCTCCTCATCCTCTGTCATTGGAATAGGTTCATGGGACTTCCTTGATGCAAAGTCTTCCTCGAACTTTACATCCCTACTCACTATTGTCTTCCTCGAACTTTATATCCCTATTCACTATTGTCTTTCTTTGCTCTGGAATATAGACCCTATAGGCCCTTGAAGTCTCATTGTAACCTACATATAAATTGGACAGCCAAAGATGCAGAAATGACTCACCTCAGGCTTCACACCAATCAATGCCTCCTCTGGTGCCTTGTCCTCCAAGATCATGTGAGGACACCGGTTTTGGATGTAGACTAATGTGATGCATGCCTCTGCCCAACGAAACATCACCAAGTCCTAGTCATGAATCATTGCCTTAGCAGCCCCTATGATGAATCAATTCTTCTGCTCTGCAATCCCATTCTCTTGTGGGTTGTATGGAACAATAAGTTCTAACTTTATTCATGCCTCCTTGCAAAAACCCTAAAACTCCTTGGAGGTATAGTCTCCCCCATTGTCCAATCTCAAGACTTTGATCTTCTTCCATGACTGGTTTTCAACTACAGCATTGAACCCCTGAAACCTACTAAAGACCTAATCCTTGGTCTTTAGGAAGTAGATGCAAGTTTTGAGAGAGAAGTCATCAATGAAGGAAACATAGTGCACACTTCTTGTAATTGATGCTACTAACATCAGTCCACAAACATCTGAATGCACTAGGTCTAGAATCTCCTTAGACCTATGCTCGTTGCTTGGAAAACCAACCTTGGCATGCTTGTCAAGCATGCACCCTATGCATACTCCATGTTGCTCAATATTGAACTTTGGAAGACCTGTGACTATCTCCCTCAGAATGGGCAATGCCCTGTGATGCAGTTGCCACAACTCACACAAGTTATCATTGTTATGAACTAGAGATCAAATAACTTCACCTTGCAACCTTTAAAGATCACCTTATCTAACCCCTATTACCTTAGTTGTCTCTGGGCTACATTCCTTCTATCCGATGAGGACCTGTTGGTTCTTGAACTCAATTGCAAAGCCCTTATCCTCCATAATCAAAACTGAAAGTAAATTCTTCCTCAAACCTGGAACAAACAAGACATCATCAAAATCTAAAGAGTTACCTGACTCGAGCTGGAAGGGAATAGTACCAACTCCTGCTATTAGGTACTTAGCATCATCACCAAGCTCAACCTATACTCCTAAGTCATGCTTCTTTAGACTAGAAAATAATTGCCACGTTGATGCCATATGATGAGATGCCCCACTATCCACATACCACACATTCCTCGAAACCGTGTTAGTAGAAAGGCAAGATACCATCGAGAAATCCTTCTCAAACTTGGCAACAAACTCATTCACCTGAGTTTCTGCAGAGGCCGCTACCTCCTGTTGTTGCTTCCCATTACCCTTCTTATCTAGACACTGCGATGCATAATGACCATGCTTATGACAAATGAAGCACTTGATTTTACTCAAGTCCTTCTTTCCTTGCTATGAGGTTGACTCCTCACTCTTTCCCTTAACCTTGTTGGGTTCTTTACCTCTGCGCTTATTTGTATGACCAAATAGAGCAAGGTTCTCGTCACCACCCTTCTTGCTAGCCTTTGACACCATCTGAGTCTCCTCCTGGATACAGTCATCCCATAGCCTTTCAAAGTTATGAAGCTACTCATGAGCACAAATACCTTTGACAAATGGTTCCCATGAAGCTGGGAATCCATTTAGTGCCATGTTCATTAGCTCTACATCTACAACCTTCTCCCCAACCGCTGCAAGTTGATAACGAATCTATCTAACCTGCATAAGGTAACTGATCACTAAGTTTGATCTGGTCATCTCTATGGATCTGAGTTTGTTTCGCAATATCATCTTCATGTTTATGTTCTCACTCTGGTAGAGACTTTACCAGGGCATCAAACATCATTTCATTTACTGTCTTCTTCTCAGATATATGAGGGATCAAATGATCCTTTATGGCATCCATGATCATTCACTTTGGCCTTCACTTCCTTCTTGTGAGTTGCCAATTGTTGGGGATCTACAAGCGAAGGCACAATATCTTTGACAATATCCCAAAGATTAGTCTCTTCCAATAAGAATGTAACCCTTACTTTCCATGATAAGAAATTAGAGGCATTGTCCAATTTATCCTCAAATATAAGGCTAGCTGATTGCATCTCTAAGATCTATTGCACAAACTCCAAGATCTGAAAAATTGAACCCTCTAACTTCGAGTCCTTTCTAATAGTTGATCTACTATCGTAAACCCTTGAGAATCCCAATCAAAGAAATAGCTCTGATACCATATAGAAATTTCGAGACTAGATGACCATTGTCCTTATGATCTCAGTTAAACAAATAAATTGTTGAACTTAATTAACGCAAAAACTAATTTCAGACCATAACAACAATTTCACAATAGCTAGAAAAGTAAATAGCGAAGCATAAAACACATGCACATGGATTTCTCCTTCAAATTAGCTTTTCATTCATTTGACAAGGTTTACAAGGAAACCTCCACAATCTGTTAAAAAACCAGCAGTTGCATGGTTATCAAATCACCCTGAAAAGGTGTATGACCTACCTAAGAGAGGTACAGCCTGCTGGAAAAAGAGAAAAACAGTAGCAAAGCGGTTGTACTCACTGTACGACTACCGTACAGCCTACTATACAGATTCCATACGACTGTACAAATCTGTATAGTTATATGGACTGTACAAATCTGCAATTGTACGGCCTATACAGATCTTCAATTGTACGGCCTACTCATCTTCCTCATTTTACCCTCTCTCTCTCTCTCTCTCTCTCTCTCTCTCTCTCTCTCTCCTGGTTGCTATCCCTATCCAACAAAAACTATGTCTCAACTCTCTATCTTGACCTATCTTTATCTTTTCACTGAAACCCTAATCTCTCAGTGAGATCTATAGTTGAGATTAATCCTCGTTTAGGTCATAAATGCATGAAATACACTTTATTAGACTCGACAGCTAAATATAAGACTTTCCATATTTTTCTTAGTGAATTACAAAATAGAAGTACTTTTCTAAATAACTCAAACTACTTCTAGCATCTTCACACTAAACCTATGCACAAGTCCTTATCTAAGCTATATTTCTCAACACCATTGTTGTTAGGTATTTATTTAGTTTTGCACCAGCTAGTGCTTGGTTTGAATCCCATGGGTTAGGCGCACTGGTCTATGTTGACGGGTTTACTAGGGATGCCATCCATAAATGTGGGATAGCATCCCTTAGGTTTCCCCGAGAGGATTTCCTTGCAAAAAAATAAGGTTCAAGTGAGTGTCATCGAAATCCTTCCAATTTTAACAACATTGACAGCATAGGCAACCTTGAGGAAAGATCAACTATAGATAAATATGAGGAAAAGTTAAGAGTATGTAAACCCTACTTGTCGAGTTCTTGGACAATATTGGTGGATAGTTATGTGGGTTATGTGAACCCACATTTGAGGGTTTGTGGGTAACTAACTAAAACCCTAAAACTATATATATTAAAAGCTTTAGCCTTATTAATAATCAACTCACTTGATGAGTTGAACTTTTCTTTAAAAGTGAAGTTTTCTCCCTTGTTGGGTTTATCCACTATAAACTTTTGTGTTCTTATGATTGTATATTGGGCTATGTTTATTGGTATTGTTTCTTATGGGTAAGTTAAGCATGAAAGATCAGGTAAATATGCATAAACTTAGCATAACACCAAGACCTATCCCTATCTTGACTCCTATGGAATGCATTGAATAACATAAGTATATCAAATAACAACTAGGAGAGAGAACAAGAAGATTTACGTGGTAAAAGTTCAAGATGAAAAAACATCCACGAAACTTGGCCTTATATTACTCAGCGATCTCTCAAATACAGAAGCCTGAGCACACTCAAGTATGGAGTTCAAATGGGATCCATACAATCTCTCAAGCACACCTATTTGTTGATGTAATAGCATCGGACATGTACTTCCACATAGGCTCAGTGTCTAGCATGTGGAAGTCGTCCTTGTAACCTCTCAAAAAACTTTAGGAAGTTCACTTTATGAGTCATTAATTAAAGTGAATAAAAATTTTATTAATTAAGTTAAATGCCTAAGTTATTTGGAATTAATAACTTAAGTAAGGGTTAATTAAGTCCTAATCGTCAGATCTAAAGTGAAAGCGAGATTAGATCTCAGCCTTTGATCACTTCAGGAGATCTAGGGTTTTGGACTTAGGGTTAACTCAATGTAATAAAAGACAACCTTTTGGACTTAGGGTTAACTCAATGTAATAAAAGACAACCTAAGTGAGAGGAGGAGACACAGTGATGGTACACAAAGTGTGAGTGAGCACTCAAGTGTGCAGGGGTAGGGGCCGAGGAAAGGATGAAAAGAGGGCAACAAGGGAAGTAGCAACCAGCAAAATCAAAGGATCGATCTTGGGTAATAGGCTAGGTTATGCATTGCAATTGTATTTCCTGAGAAGGGCCATTATCCCAAGACAGGAGCCCTGATTTTGTTTAATAAAATCATCACAGATCTGGTTTTTCCGGGGGTTGTTTACCCAAAAATCTTGTGTGCAAATGTGTTTGGTTTATGTTTTATGCTTCCGCTAATGTTTCGTTGATAACCTAGCTGTGCAGTTGTTTAATAAAGCAATTTTATTCGAAATAACTGTCAAGTACTAGGTTCAGGTAAAATCAACACTATTGAACCTCCAAAACCTCTCTTACATAGGTTTCAGAAATGGGAGAACAAAACCCATGATTAATATGGAATAAACTCACTTTTAACATTTAGTGAGTCACATAAGAATAATAAGCCAATAATGTGAGATATTTGAGATCTCGCAAACCTAATGAGGCCTCATTATGTCTACAAATGCCTCAGAACAGTGTGCTCACAATCATCATAATGACAAGCTATACAACGACAAAGATGGCATTACATTGGCACATTCTAACACCACCACCCCCCTTAATGATGACTATAGGAATGAGAACACATATGAATGAATATGGCATTAGATTACATTTCCCCTTAATTGCAATTTCAAACATTTTGGATAAGTTGCAAAGATAGCTAGACTTCGTTGCCGCCAAGGATAAGTTGTTGAGTGCAACAATGTAGGAAACCATTGATAAGTTGCAATCAAATCCTCAAGAACATGTAAGGAAAAGGCACTTGCTACTGTCAAAAATCAATGCAAGTAATAGATGCATATTAGATCTGCGATAATTTGAACTGAAGGGAAACCCTACTTCTATCAATACTTAATGCAAGATGACAAAAGTATGATGAAGTTGAATGTGATTTGACAAGGACTACCATAGATATGAAATGGAGCAACTGAATCAAGAACGCCTGCAGCAAAAGAGGTGGAAGAATTACCAAGCTGAGTTGAATAGGAAACAAGAGAAACCTTCATGTCCAAGGAATCTTGAGTTTCCTTCTTCTTGGATTTTGCAAGCTTTTAACGCCTTTTGAAACAATTTTTCTCAGTGTAACTAGTTTTCTCACAATGCCTTCATGGCTTCCATTGCTTCTTTGGAGAAGTGTCCTTATCATAAGTGTTAGAAAACTCAATGGCAAAAACAACATCATGCACTAGTCTTGCATCCTTTTTACATCTTTAGATTGTCCTTCCCATAGTAAGCAGAATGAGCATTCCCAACAACAATTTGGCCTGAAGATAGAAGCCTTTCTTGTTCACAAATTAGGCCTTTACATAATTCTTTAAAGTTGGGATTCTAAGTTCCTTTAAACATTTTAATTGCTCTATTTTGGACTATAGGAATCAATGTTACCGAGAGCGTCCTCCCAAGTGCCACTCGCACCCCAAAATCGTGCTCCAAGACTCCTTAGCGCACTCCCTAACACTCCTCCTAGGGTGTATGCCCTTATACTCCTCCTAGGGTTTAACAAAATAACCTTGAAGTGTATGCCCTTATACTCCTCCTAGGGTTTAACAAAATAACCTTGAATTCAAGAAGAAACACACAAGATTGCAGAAATTCCTTCCCAATCCAAAAGATATCATGCAAAAACCCTTACTTATCAAAGATATTCCAATGATTTGCCAAGAAGAAACATCCAAGAGAAGTCACTAGCCTTTATTCCACCAACAGAAAAGTATTCCTTCCATTTTGCACAAGAGAAAAGAGATAGTGAATTGCCCAAGAGGGCTGAAATTTCAGTCCAAGAGAGATTTTTCAAGTGATGAGTTATGATTTGTGACAAATGACTTGCCTCATATTTAAATGAGGAAAACCAAGCCCTAGTGTATCTCCTTTACAATTAAATCCATGATTTTAGGTCTAAAACCTAAGTTACAATGCTTAATCGACAAGACATCTTGCTTTTTTGCCCACATAGGCTTACAAATGACCAAAAACAACAAAATGATGGGACGTTAGCCCATAAAATTCCTCTCCAAGGTGGCACGTGCAATGAAAAAGCCTCCAAAAGCTAAGACGTCAAGCTAGAAGAGTGCCACATCATCCCCAAATCAAGCAAATAAGTGGGGCTCCAAATCCACACACCACCAAATGTGCCAAAATGTTAAAACGTCCCCTCAAAGTATAACATCATGCTCCAAGAAGAGGACGTTTGAGCATAGGAGGGTGACGTCACCCCTTCTTCATGTCTTTGGGCCATGTCCAAGTGCTAAAGACCTCATCTCAAGTGCAACGTTCATCATTCAAGGCCTCCAATAAGTGGGGTGTTGCATCCATCCAATGGGCTTTCAAGCCCCTATGAAGGTCCAAGTGGCTTAGTCCCTTCATGAAT
>CBVK0100728040.1:0-15715 GCA_900067695.1 Picea abies
TTTCAGATTCAAAGTGTTATTTATGTTGTTATTCTTATATCATTTAAGTGTTATTGTGGTCAATGTTATAGTTATATTGCTGATATTCTGCCATTACTAGCATTTTATTTATATTCTGCATACATTTTATATTTGGTATATTACAGGTTTCGTCTCTTTAAAGTATTTAATGGGTTTCCCTACTAACATCTGAAGCCTCGTAGATAGTTTTGTTGAAGATTTCTTTAAATTGTATGGCATTCTCCCTACCCTCCATCCTAGACTTAACATAGTAATAATGACCAAAGGGAATAGCCTCTCGATTGGTGAAAAAGGGAAAAAAAGGGCCGAAAGGAAGGCCAGAGTCTATACCTTGAAATCCCCGTTATGTTACCGAAGCTGAAAAAGAGGCTCAAACAACACCCCAACTAAGGCAGAATTAGAAGAGATGGAAGGAACCATCAGAGAGAAAATGCATAAATTGTCTAATGAATGGATTCAAGATGAGTTTGAAGGCTGGGCTCAAGACCCTGGATTCTCAAGAACACAAGATACAATTATTTTTTAGAATCACTGAGACCCATTGGTTGATCAAGATCGTTATTGCCCAGATTATGGAGGAAAGAAGCCTACAACAACTGGATATCCTCCACAAAATTGACCTACTATATAGTAAATTCACAACATTTTTTAAAACAACATTTGAGATTGAAATTGTGGTTTCCCAAGTCCACGATGAAAAAACTGACACCATGGCACTAAAAGAGGACTCCCTTGGCTATGTGGACACATAGTCCAATCCTATTTTTATAGAAGGAGATCCCAACCTTCTGATGCAGCTCAAGAAGAACCTACACAAACCAAGGATTGAAATGATCATCCGGTGTGAAAGAAAGTTTCTTGCCTCCTACTATTTAAAATAAAAATGATTTCATTTCATCTAACTTTTATATCATGTTATCCATCGTTAGCAAGAACCATTATTTATTTTTATATACAAAACAATAAACTAATAATTAAAAATATAAGAAGATATTATTATCTTTTTAACTGATAAAAATTCGATTTTCTTTTTAACAAACCTTCATTAAAAATATTGATACTCCCTTTTATATATAATATGAATTTATGATTGTAGTTTATCCAAAATAAAAATACTAAAAATCATTCGAGAAATCATTCACAAATATCACTAAAATAACGTAATATTGATACTCCATTTTATATATAATATGAATTTTATATATAATATGAATATATGATTGTAGTTTATCCAAAATAAAATTACTAAAAATCATTCGAGAAATCATTCACAAATATCACTAAAATAACGTAACCATGGTATCTCTAAGTGTCACATATCAAAACCTCTACTTCATATTTGATTGGTGTATACATTGTACTTTTTAATGTAAATTATGTGGTGTATCTACACTTTTTAATGTAAATTATGTGGTGTATCTACACTTTTGAATGTAGATTACTTCATATTTCAACGGTGTATATTGAATAATATATTATTATTAATAATATTACATTGTTACGGGATTATGGTTTATTATCATGTTTTAAATTTATTTTATGTTATTTTATGTTAAGTGTAAAAGTTATATGGGTTTGTTTTAGTGTTTTGAAATGTTATTGTTATTATTATAACTTTTAGGTGTGTTTACGATGTTTTATATATGACACACAAAGTAAGTTGGGGTTTTGAATTGGTAACTTCACATAACAGAGTATTTTAATAGTACACTCTATCACAAACCACTTTACATCCTAAGACATGTGTAGGATTTTTTTCAAAAGAATAAAATTTTGAAATAATTTATAATATAAAAATTATTAAGACCACATTATAAAAATTTTGAAATAATTTATAATATAAAAATTATTAAGACCACATTATATTGTGTAAAAATTATATGGGGTTGTTTCACTTTTTCTAAATGTCATTGTTAAATTTTGAAATAATTTGTAATATAGAAATTATTAGGACCACTTTTAGAATTTGAAATTTTATAAATTGTTTTTTTTTTTTTAATGTATTTGATTACTCATTAAAAAAAAAATTGAAACCTTAAAAATGATAAGAATGAAAATAATTCAATTGTTAATTTGGCATTTAAATATTTAGGTTACTTGTCAAAATTAATTGTTGCACCTTGTAAGAGTTATTCATCTAATTTTATTAATCTTTTCTTTGTTTTTTTTGTGTAATCATATTAGTGGTGTAGGACTTAGATGTTGTATGGTTGATCCTTAATCCAAAATGTGTAGATTGCAAGGTTGTTTTGTGTTAAATGCACTATAGGCATGGGCTATGTTGGCATGCCATTTATGGAGTTACTGCATTAAATTAATTTGGATGCATCGCCCTTATCCTTCATCCATTCTCCTCACTTAACATTGTCACAGAGGAAAGAAAGTGTGCAAATAGTAAATGATTCAAACTTGAAATCTCAATATTGTGGTTTGTTTTAATATATTGGATGACCAATGAACAATAATGTTTTATGTTTTCTTTTGAATGCAGGAAGAGATGATGGATATTTTCCATAGGAATCAATGAAGCTTTCATTCAAGACTAAAGATCTCTTCCTATTAACACTGACTAGAAAGAATAAATGCTCTTACCTTTGCTTCAACTACGATGAACAAAGCACTAGAGGAGCAAGACTATATTGGTTTATGGATTCACCTATACTATGATATCATGGGGTAGCCTAAAGAAATTTGCACTTTTAGTAGAGAGGAAATTGACAATAATGTTGAGAGATCGAGGCATGAAGAAGGAGCAACTAATAGGAATAGGTTGACCATTTTACTAGGAAATAAAGCGATCGACCATAACAAAATCTTGTCTCACACTTTGTAGCTACTATTGTAAGTTCTTTCTAAAGGTCGATTGATTACATTACATGAACCATTGATTACTTTCTTTAATGTTTTTTTAATGAGTTCTTCAATGCTTATTCTAAAATGGTAGATGTTATTCAAAAACCACATGGTCAAAATTTGGCGACTTTAAACTTACCCCTATGCCCTCACTCTACGTCTTACACTTTTATGGAATTAACCCTATGCCCTCACTCTACCTCTTACACTTTTATGGGAAGAAACCAAATGCTATGAATCGAATGAGTATCCATTTCACCGACTTATTCATGGATGTAAATCCATTTTAACCTCACATTTATCAAACATAATAAAAATATATATATCCATTTCACCTATTTTTATCAAACATAAAAAAAAATTGAGGTTATCCAATGAAGTATCCATTTCACCTACTTATTCATCATTTTTTATTCCTAACAGTGAGTGTACGAATAAATGCAACTAGGCATACATTTAATCTCGCGGCCTTCTTTTTCTTTACACGAGATACACGAGAGACAACCCACGTGAAAAATTAGGTTTCTAAGACTTCATCTGGACCGTCCAAGTACCCACATTAAACGCAGATAAAGTAAAAGTAAGAGAGAAATTGGGAAGGCGCCGTTACAACTGACAGGAAAAGGCATGGCCGAGGCCCGACACTGTTACCATGAAGAGTGTACGGAATCCTGTCCATGTACGACGCCCGAACGAATCATAATCATATCGTAATCATATTGTACTCACAGACCATTATATGTGAGACCATTAAAGAAAGTTTCACACTTGATAACATTGTTATTCCATTGGAAGCGAAATGATTTAAATTTAAGCTTCACATGAGTACTCTCGTAATAAAGTTTGAACGTGGAAATTTAAGCTCCACATGAGTACTCTCGTAATAGGCTCCACATGAGTACCCTCAATCCTCCCCATGAGGTTTGAAACCTATGACTTAATGGGGACTAAACTCCATATAAATCAAATGGTTTACACTTTATGGATAGGTAATCATAAGTTATATGTGAAATAGCTTGTCGATCGAAAACATATATGCTAAAACTGGATGTAAGTTCCACAATTATGCACGACGAGTGATATCCACCCTACTATGCAACATTGGTGGGTGGTATAATAAGTTATTGGATCTTAAAGGAATTCAGATCTCATTGTTTCTATACCACCAACCACATCATTCAATGCTCTGCAACAAAGTAGATATTGGTTGCCACTTTGCACATCTTGGAGCAAAGTCAATTATCTCAACGAGCATTCATTGCACACCAATCACTAACATTGAGAATCTCTAATCATTCGAGTCTTAGGTCACATTCCTATAAAATAAAGAAAAGAGGTTAAAATGTTTTATTCTTAAACTTGAATAGGATGTAGTAACCTTAAAATTTTGTTGAGATAATTATGCCGTAGGCACTCTTTGGGGAGGCCTTTTGTCCAAAACATGGTCGTCCTAGACCAACAAGTTTGGCACGACCATTTCTAGTTTATCTCTTGTTCTAAACCACCATTCTATTGTTCTTGTCCAACTGCCATCTACCACATCTATTTTCAACCATTGTCATTGCACTTTTAATATGCTCGATCTCCACTTTGTTGTGTCGTGACAGTGCTCTTCAAACGCAACATGTAGCTTCGTGCGCGTATATATATAGCTACGTGTTCAAATAATTTTCCAAAGGATGCTGAAACCTATTACTTTATAAATAATTGCATCATATTAGGATTCCTAGTGATATTTGGATTATGGAATTGTGAAAAGTACTCTCTCTTTCATTTGACGAGTCCACTTGTCATTCAAAGAATGGTTATTAAAGGAGTCCCCACACTAAGATCTCTCATGGCATTTTCTTGGACTTCAATGTACCAAACTCTCTTTCGTTTTGTTCAACAATTAAAGGGAGTTGGAGGTTTCCTTTACATGGGAACCTGAACTTGCATTTCTTTTTACAATATTAAAGAGGGATGTCCTTATGCAAAATCGTGATATCAGTTGACCGAATGGACTATATACTCATAGAGATAGAGGTCTAAATATGATTAGTTCTAGTGACAACACCACTGCATATGAACCTTTCGATATGGATTGTTTTTCAACAAGCAAGATGTGAATGATCACAATAGTGACTTTGAAGTGTAGTACTCCAACTTTGCATACAAAATTCTTCATATCAATAACCTCTCACAAACCATGTTCTAATAACATCTAGGCTACACCTAATCTTACCTCATATCAATTTCATTGTAACTGATTTTATCATACTATGAGAATGATTGTTATACAGATCATTGAGACGCGCATCCTTTAGTCTTCATGAATAGTTGATGCATGATGCATTGATGAATACATCTAACATCATCACAAAGCGAGCTTCCTCAACACAGAGCTTGCAATGTTGATCCATTGGATGCATTCAAAAGAGAGTGGTTGAGAAGATGTCACCGATATCCACATAGTCTATGAGGCATTTCTAAATAGAATATAGTGTTTCCATGAAAGAATTATGATTTGCCTTGCTCAATATCTAAATTGAAGACCTTTTCTACCCTCATGTAGTTTAGAAGCAAAAGGATAATAGTAAATATTACAATATCCTTCCAAACATGCAAAGAGAGTAAAAACTATTATCACCATCAAAATAGAGAGAAAGACATAAGACATGGTCATCAACATATTATCACCATCAAAATAGAGAGAAAGACATAAGACATGGTCATCAACATTGAGATACGATGCCTGATTTGCAAGGTTCTCATATTGGGAGGCAACGCTTCAGGTGTGTGTTCTCTATGTTTACCTTAATAATTATATTCATAATCTTTGAGCGCCCTTGACAAAGAAATAACCACCTATGTTGATGGCAACTGCACATTAGTTTTAGAAAGCATATGTTGACACATGGAAAAATAGTGTGATAGATTGATATTTATGTGGTTTTTTGACATTGGGTGGCAATGGTGAGTGTTCTATCTATTTACATGTATGTTCTATTTGTTTACTTTAACGCTATCTATGATCTATCAACACCACTTATACTAATAGAAAATCCACATATTAGCTTCAAGAAGCATATCTTACCACATGAAAAATTAGAATGATATTTTTAATTACAATATATTTAAGGTTCTTATTAAAAACATTAATTTGAAACCCTCACTTAATCACTTTAGCATTCTCATTCAACCATTTAAAAAGTATACTAGTTTTAAACTATTTTTGTTCACTAAGCTTTTATAAAATAACCATCAAAAATATTAAAAATACTAAAGAAAAATAATAAAAACATATATAATATTAACTTACCATTAAAAACTTTTTATAAGTAATAATATTAACTTATAAATAAATTTTTAATATTATTAACTTAAGTAATAATATTAACTTACCATTAAAAACTTTTATAAGTCATTACTTTACATTTAATTAATAAAAAAATCAATTTACATAATTCTAACTTAACAACTATATATTAATTTAGATATCTATAATTCATTACTTTACATTTAATTAATTAAAAAAATCAATTTACATAATTCCAACTTAACAACTATATATTAATTTGGATGTCTTCATACAAGAGACGTAATAAAAATGTATAAGACATATTTAAATTTAACATAATTTCTATTTCTATCTATTAGATATAGAATGTTTGAGAAAACAATATTGTCTATGCACTAAATAAGGGAGATAAATGAAAAACAAAGGGTGTATACACAAAATTTATAAAAGCAAAATTAAAAAAAAAAAAATGTTTTTTAATAACTAAAACATAAAAAAAATTCGAGGGTGCTTGTTGTGTTTGAAGAAGGGTTAACATGTAGGACAGACGGACATATCACATGCCTACGTGCACCCACCTCTCAACATATTCACTCAGGCACATGCCCGCGTAGTGGAGGCTTTGTGCATCCCACTTCCTTATGCGATGAGGTAGACTCGATGACAGATGATGGTTATGGGAAAGTTTCAGGGAAAGATGGGGACTCATTTTCCAACTTAGATAATGAATTTCCCTCATTCTAATATGATTAGCCTGCCTCTTATTAGACTCGCATGGGGAGTTTTCAATCGAGCTCTTTGTCTAATAATTTGGCTATGGATTACTATTGTTGGTGGCTTAGTGGTTGGATTGTTGGTTTCATTTTTGCACATGGCATGGCTCTGTGCTACAATAAGAGGGGAAAAGGTTCTGCTCACTTCATCAAAGCTTCATCAGACGCAGAAGTAGTAGTTGTTTCCTACGCCATTGTCATCGATTTGAACTCTCAATCTTTTATGCAGACAATTGAGGAGAATGTGAAGGTCATCAGGGCATATTGTGATGACTAATAGGTTGATAAGAAATTGGCCTTGTGTGTCCCTAACCTAGGCTCCATCATAGCCAAGGACAAAAAAAAAATCCACATTGTGGAGTTGTACTGGCACACAAAGGTTTTTGTGGCACAAAAAATCTTGGCCAAAGAATAAGAATTCAAAAATCCTAGGCTAAGAATGAAATAATTATAAAAGCAAAACAAGCTTCTTCTCACTTTCGTCTCTTGGCTTGTTAAGAAATAGAGAGGTAACTTTTAGGTGGCCTCATACATCATTGCCTCCACCCGAGATTTTCAACAATGGTTTTATGCCGGCTTTCCCTCCGGCTCCATCAACATTGACAACAATGACGAGTTCTACTTCTCCTTGCTTTTTGATTGTCAGTGTTATCATTAATTTTTTTGATTCTAGGCTAAATATTCAGAGTCATTCAAACTCTTGACCATAATGTGGATTTCTTAAAAAAATTTAGCTACAATTTTTTATGTGGTTATGTTTTCCCACATACCAATAAACTCTCTAAATAGTTAATTTTGGATGGTGGACTACTCAAACCATCTCCATGATTTCCTATACATTATGTTTCTAATATAAAAGAAAGCTTACCAAAAAAATAATGATAACATAAAATTACTCAAAAATTAGAAAGTTGTTATATAGCCCATTTGTATTGAGAATTGTGCTTTTTCCTCAACTTGTTTATTTGAAACATGAAAAATTGACATGATAAATTACAATATATTTTGTAGTTTTGAATAAGTTGCCTCATACACATTTCAAATATATTTGAAACTTAAAAAATTTACATGATAAATTATAATATATTTTGTAGTTTTGAATAAGTTGCCTCATACACATTTCAAATATATGCCAAATACCAAACAAAAACAGTCTAAAACATTATTTACATCTCTTTAATGTAAAGGTTTCAAAATTTTCTAAAGAAGAGTGAAAACATAAACCCATGTTTAAATTGCATTGGAAATAGAAATTTTCTGTCATGAATTTAATAAATGTTAAAGAAGAGAAGAAAGCATTGTAAGTGTTTAGCCTCATGGGATAGCACAATTGGTGAGACGCGCATATACTCTCTTGGTACGGGGGGAGGTCACAAGTTCAAGCCTTGTGTTCTTGTGGTTTGCGGTTTAACACCCTTACCATCCACAAACATGGGAAAGTATTGATGAGTTTCTCATGCCATTTCTCTGGTGAAAAAAAAGTGTTTATATGTAGCTGGCGACAAACATATATAAGATGGAATAGCTAAATGCCTAATGCTTCATGTTTTGATTTATTTTATTATTTGGGTGCTTTTCTTACACCATGTTATGTTCTTTCACACATTGCAAATGCATTTAACAAGAGAATCTCAACCCATTCTCAAAGTAAGGAGGGATACATGAACACAGTGGAGTAGATTATCATTTATGATAAGCCGAAACTCCATTGGAATATTTTGTGAAGACTTTTTCCACATTTATCAGTCACTAAATTTGTATAGATTTGAATGATATTGAGCTTGAATTCAATAACATTTAATGAATTTGAGTTATAAGTGTTACGCTGAATGTGTGTTTTTTGCAAGGAAATCACTAAAAACAAAGTTATTGACTTAACAAGAACAATGACCTCAAAATGAGCACTCTAGTTCTGAAAACTCATAATTTTTTGGGTCAAAAACACCAAAATCAACCTCCGTTTTGAAAAGTGGTGTTATTGGTAACACACTTTTTTTTGAAGGTTTTTTTTTGTGTGGGGGTTGACATTACCACATTTTGCAACCATGTCGTTAACAACCTCATATCGTTGCCGACAAGAACCTACAATATCCTCAATATTGAGTTGTAGAAAGCGTCTCTTGACACAATGAAATTATTTATTTGTATTTGTTTTTAAAGATTATTATAATTTTCTCTAAACAATAAAGTGGTCAAATCATGAGGAGATGCATATTGTAAGATTTATTTTTCTAGATTAATATTTTTTATTTATATTGTGTACTTTAATTCTTTTGCTATGAAAAGATGTTCATGGGCCATGTTACCATCTAAACTAGCATCATTGTGCACAAGTGGAGAATTCAACCGCAAATGCCACCATGGGGTAGCCTATGGTAGTTGTATCATTGTCACCTCAATACAACTTCCCCTTCATATTTGGTTGGCTCTCAATAGGCCAAAGGGAGTATCCATTTTTATGTAATTTCTAGATTTACATAAGCACTAAGAACAACCTAATGAAAGAAAAATGAACTTTGAATGAACAAATATATCAAAGAGTTATACCCCTTGGCTTCTTTAGAGCTAACCAAAAATGAAGGAGAAATTGTATTGAGGTGGTAGTTATACAACTCTCATCTGTTACCCCAAAGTAACATTTGTGGTTGGAATTTCAATTTGGATGTTAGTTTAGGCAATAACAAGGTCACCACAAGAGGGTGGTGTCTCCTACTAACACAATGATTGATTGGTTGTGGAATGAGTGTGCTTCCTTGCACAATCTTCCCCTCCCCTTCTGTGGGTGTGAAAGAACAACAATGAGATATTGACCTATCCTACAATGTCTTTAAATTTCTTTTATAACTATAAAATCTTCTCTATTGTTTCATTTTCTCTATTTTTAACAATGTCTTGTGATTTAAACATTCACCCAATAAAAAGAGAGTATATTCATTGATTATTGTTTGAATGTCAAGTGTGAATGTGGTTGTAAAAAAATGGATAATTTTTTAAAGAGGATATCTTAATATGAAATCAAATAGTAATTTTATTCTTTCTTCAATGATATGCATACTTCTCTTTAGTGACTGAATGGTTGATAAGGACTATATGTGTTTAACGCTTCTTTTTATGCAAGGTGTTTGACTTGTTCCATAACTTTTCCATTCATCTTTTTGAATTTCTGACCAAATTTTGAAAAAAATTAATAAAAAAAATTCCCACGTGTTAAAGGTGTAACCCTACCTTTGTCATTAAGTTCATTTAGCAAAATAATAAATTAAATTTGGTCTCTAGATTAATGCCCTCTATAATTCAATTATGGTAAACGTGGCATTATGGGGCTTGTCTTAAATGTGCGTCGCGTGTGAACCTTAGGAGATGATACGTAGCTTTCAAACCATAAAATACGTCTCTCTTACTTCACGTCTGGCTGTGTGACAGAGTGTCATGGTCACGCACGTAAAGTTAGATGGCGCTAGAGAGTCGTCACGCACGCACGTAAAGTTAGATGGTCAAACCAAGAGAGTGCACGAGAGAAAGCAATCACAAGTTCACAATCTTCAAAAACATGTGATAAGCGATGGCGCTCACCCCCACCACTTGTCTAATCATTTCAGTGGTCCCTTTCATTTTGTGAACCCAAACGACAAAAATATATTCAACACATCTTTAACTCTCCTCATTTAAAAAAAAAAAATTAGAAAGTTTCATTCACATAATTCAAACAAAAATTAGAAAGTCTCGTTCACATAATTTCATTAGATAAAGAGACAATTAAAAAAATATGTGGTTATTGCAAAGCAATATAGCTTGTTTTATAGAATTCAAGCATGGTTTGGTAAAAAAAAATACTTAACCTTATAGTTGTGTGTCTTATTTTCATCACGCTAGTTGGTAAAAAAAAATACTTAACCTTATACTTAACCTCCACAATAATTTTTACAAAAACTTGTTTTTCTTGTAGTGACTTGATCTATCTATCATGCACAAATCCCCTCTATTCCATTGAAATGATATATGGTGGGAGATTTTGAATCCTAGACGTGATGATTTTGGTTAAGATTTGATAGGATACATTACACAAAGATATGGGGAAAAATGTATGAAAGGAAGTGGGTACTTTTCATTTAGAATGAGGGTTAGGACTCAAGGAATTAATTCCACCTCCAAGTTGCAATTGTTTGCTTGGGCTCTCTATCATTTGGTAGAGGTTAAATTTGATGATATGTCAGTGAGCTTGATAGAAATAAGCAATGAATCCATCTGGAACATGGGCTTCGTTTGTTTCCATCGACTGGAATGCTTCCTCAATCCTTGATTCTAAGATTACTTTCATTAGTTATGTGGTGTCTTCTTTGGTAATGAGATAGGTAATATTTCTCAACATATTGATCCATGCGAGGGGATTAAGATTGAGTACCTTCATAATAAATGGATTTCAAGTGATAATGCATTCTCACCAGAATTACATTGAATGAAGCCACTTGTTTGACATCAGGAAGGTCAATTCAAATACATGATTATGTATTCATCTTGTGTTAGGCATGATTGTAGAAAAACATGGTGTTTCTATCTCACTTTTTAATCCATATGCTAAGAGACTTAAGTCTTTAGTACTCTTCTTCTTGTTGGTCTCTAGAGAGAGATTAGGTGGCCTTCGCTTCCTTATTCTATATGTCCTAAGTGATTTAGCATTTTCCATTAGAGATAGAATAGATGATTGAAAGAGCTTCAATGCAGTCTTTCCTCACTTTCTACAACAAGGATAGGGAGGAAGGAGCCCATCTCTTTAGCCAAAATTTGACCATTCTTAGATTTTATTCTCGAAGATAGGAGGGTGGGGGGAATAATAGGAGAGGCCTAGGCATAATGAATGATATCACATGAAGATTGATGATCCAACCAGGAATGGTTGACTTTGAAAGGGATGAGACTATAATCATCTTTACCTTCCATGACCAAACTTGGTTGCTTCATTATCCGATTGACCAGAGGGAAGGATTCAGGATGCAATTCCAATGTTGTCCATTAAAAGAGATTTGTGAACCTTGAAGCAGTCTAATCTCTCAACAATATGTCCTTTCCCTAGTCTTCTGTTGTTTTGGGAAAATTTCCCTCATTTAGTGTTAGGGTCTACCACATCCCAGTATACCATGAGGTCTTCTAGATTCTCTCTAAATGGGTCTTAGATATATATACCCCCTCTCTTTTCCATGGGTTAACGACTATATTCAAGTCTCCAACTATAAATATTTAAGGATGGAGGTTGTATATCTAATAGATTCCTAGCACTGAATTTTATCTTGGAAAAATTACAATCATACAAGTTGGAAATATGTATCGGGTTCCTAAAGAGAGGGTTGAACATTAGAGGGGAGGAGGGAGGTCACATGAGTTTTAAAAATCAAAGGAGATGGTTGCGGTGTAATGATGGGTACATGTCCACTATTGGGATTGATTTCGATGTGCTCCTTTCACTTGCATTCTCTATAGAGTTCATAACTTTGAACATATTTTGTCTTTGGGGTACCAAAATCTTTATGATGGTGGCCCTTGGCTACTTAGGGGTGATGGATTTTCTTCCATTGGGAGGGTGTCTGCTTCTAAAGGTCTCCAATGGGTTAGTTTCTCATTATTTTTGCAGTCTTTAGAGAAATGGTTGTATTCATGACATGCATTGCAATTAAATGGCAGTTGTTCATTAATGAAGGGCCTGGATGAATTTCCATCTTGTAAGGTCTAGTTTTGTTGCTTATATGAACTTCTTGAATTCCACTTCCACACCAATCTTGGAACAAGAGAATGTCCTACCTCATATTCCTCTCAGTTTGTGAATTTCCCTATAGAATTATTAAAGGATATTACATTTTTTTCTCCCAAAGGATTAAGGGGAAGTGTTGTAGCCTCACCCATACTAGCACAACAATCAATATGTCTACTTTTGGATCAATGTCAATGACCATTCATTTAGGTATATTTCTCAGGGTCCCATCAAATAAGGTCCATTGCAAAAGTTGAGGTCTCCATCTTCCTTGAGCTCAAAGATGAAGCAATAGAAATTATGGCCCAAGAAGAAGGTTTGCATTCTTCTTTTAATGAGAGTGAGCTAGTCCTTTTGTAGCTCAAGTTTCATAAATCGTGGGGATTTCATCCTTCATTTTCTTCATGAGAGGAGGTCACCTTCTTTGTTGTAGCTTTGGTTATAGCCTTAAAATCCAAGGCTTTAGAGGAGAAGGAAGAGGAGGAGGAGGATTCACGACTACTCCTACCCATTATCACTGCCATGAGAGAATGATCAAGTGTGTGCAAGAAAACCCTAAAAGAGGAGTTGCCTCAGAAAATCAAATACTAAAAGAAGAGTCACCTTAGAACTTATATATAATTATTATTGAATTATAATAATTCTCAAAATAATGTCATAACTACCGATAATAAATAACTAAAATAATTAGCAATCTCCCTTATGCAATCCTTTGTGTTTAAAAGGAATCATTATATCATTTGGTTTGGCTTCCACAAACTAGATAATGGGTTGTGTAACTTCAATAATTTATGCTATTTTCATCAATGGAGAGGCGACATCCTTCTTGCAATCAACATTTATGGTAGCAGGAAAAAGACAATCCCCCTCATCATCTTAATGTGAGCCTGTCAGATGATATAGCTATAGCATGGTTTGATGGAGCAGCTCAACAATGGGGTGAAAAAAGTGGGGCTGGAGGTAAGATTATGATCAACAACACCACTTTTTATTTGTGGACTTTCAACTACGGTAAAGGCTCAAATACTAAGGCTGAACTATTGGGGGCATGGGTCTCACTAACTCTGGCCATTATAATATCTATTCCAGATTTGCTATTGCTAGGTTATTCAAAGATTGTAATCGAATGGCTAAACAAGAGGAAAGGATCTTAGAATCGCTTACCCACTTTAGGAATATTACTTTTGAGCATATTTACTGTGAAGAGAACAAAGAGGCAGATAGATTATCAAAATTGGCTCTTGAAAAACTCCCGAGATGCATTGCATATAATCGTTGGGAGGCTGGAAATGAGGGTCCCACCCATTACCTTAAGCTTTTCTGATCTTGTTCCAGAGATTATTTTTTGCCTCTAGATCTAGTTTTTTCTTTTGAAAACTCAAGGCATCGGATGCATAGTCCTTGCATACTTTTTTTTTGTAATTTTCTATTGTGTATAGAATGTTACCTCAGTATATGCTTATTTAAGCGAGAAAAGCATAGTACAATATGGTGCTACCATAAAAGTCTATTTTATTGATCCTATAGAAAAAGAAGTATTGTATGAAAACAATTTATATTTTTATAAATATACAAAATAAATTTTCTATGAAAAAAAGTTAAGATGTGATGAATTACTATGCTCATTTTCAACTAGTGAAGATATTGTTTTTCTTTATGGAGAGCCTCTAATAAAGATGTTTGTACTCCTTTTAATATATAATATAAATATATAACTATGCTTTAGCTTATAAATTCTCTTTGAAGATCAAAAGATTACATTACATCACCCATTAATTGCTTTCTATAACATACTTTTGCTTTTTAGATTAAAGCATGAGTCTTTCAATGCTTATTCTTATGGGATTTTGTTTTCCATGACATGTAAAAAAAACATTGTCAATTGACGCTCTAGGATTGTAGGTGCTATCCAAAAGCCACACAAACACAATTTGGTGGCTTTGCATTTGCCCCTTTTTGCCTTACTACCACTTACACTTTTATAGAGAAGAAGTTGAATACTCTAAATTCAAAGGCCGTGTCCACTTCACCTACTTATTCACCATTTCAATCTTAAATTTATCAATCATATCTTAAATAAAATTTACATGAAAATTTATAACCTTAGTATACAATCTTCCACATCAACAAAACTTTGAAATAATTTGCATGAACTCTCTGAGTCACGAATCTGATTCACGATTAGAAAAAAAAAACATTCCATACAATCAATTGTACGATTTGACCTTTATTCATCATTATTTGATTCCTAACATTGAGTGTACGATTTATCTTTATTCATCAAAAGATTTGATATCAAACGCCAAGGACATAATGTTCATGCGTGATACTACGCAGACTTTTAATGTCACGCCCTTCTTTTTCTTTACACGAGAGAATTAAGTTTCTATGACTTCATCTGGACCGTCCAAGTACCCACATTAAACGCAGATAAAGTGAACGAGAAATTGGGAAAGCGCTGTTACAGGAAAAGGCATGGCCGGCCGGGTTACCACGAAGAGTGTACGGAAGAATCTGTCTATGTACGAACGAATCGTAATCGTACGGTACTCGTGGACCATATATGTCTGATTGTACCTTTTTAGCCTGTGTTCTATTGCTATTATCCCACATAAAATTAAAGTTCCACACAAGGAACGTGTAATTCAGTTACGAAATATTGGGGGCGTGGTTACTTGGACGATCCACATGAAGTTTCATAAATCTATTTTGTACGTGGGATGTATAAGGCGTAAAGAAAAATAAAGCTATGACATTGAATCCTTCTTGAGTTGTGCCCTCCATGCAAATCCATATGCTTTCTAACACATAGGCATGAGCAACTGAAGTTTTTTTTATTGATAGTTTGTTTAATTGTCTTAAGCTTCTCATATTTGGTGGATAATCTGTAAAGCTCTTAGACAAAGTTCCATGTAAATCCCTAGATATTGATTTGTTGTATTTCTATTATTATATTAGTATTGTTGGCTAGACCTTTTAATTGGAATTGTACGCTTGGTCTCCTATATATATATATATATATATATATATATATATATATATATA
>CBVK0100728041.1:0-15714 GCA_900067695.1 Picea abies
TTGACAGATTGATATATGTTGAGGATTGTTGCCTCATCTCATTTGGTGCTGAGAATGTAAGCTGAGTCTTGCATATAGAGCTGGTTCTCTTGTAGAGTTGTACTCTATTCAATTGTTGCTGAAAAACCCCCGGATTGAAGTCCATAATAAAAAGAAAAATTGTACATACATCTTGTGTTCTTTGTGTTCCTTGTGGAGATGATTTGTTGATGATATGTTGCTGATATATGTTTCTGATATGTATTCACATATAAATGATTATAAATGATAGCAATGAGTAATGAACAAATGTTGAATCTTAACTAAGGAGTTTTTGTGTAAGATGGAAGTTTTGGGAGAAATATCCCCACACTCATTCACCCCCCCCTCTAAGTGTGGTAGGTGTGTCCAACAATCGAATAATAATTAGATTTGAAATTTGAATTTGAATATAAAATGCACATGATAATTGAAATTCAAAAAGTATAGCACTCATAGCTCAAGTTATGAAGAAGATGGTCTATATCAACTGTAAGGAAAATAAATTGGTGCTAACTGTGCATTGGCAACAATAATTGACTCTAGCAGACTATGCCATTGAAGGTATGGATACTTAAGTTTTTCTAGTTTAACTTTACTATATAAATTTAATATGGTGTATGGATTACCATAAACATAGGACCTTTGTGCTTGTATTCTTAGAAAGAGAGTTTCCCTATTGGAAAAGTGTGGCATGCAAAGTTACTACTATCAAGTAGACCGTATGTTGGATGTGAGATGTATGTTATGAACTTAATTGATGATAACATCATAAATGTGTCTCTTTATTTTATAGAGAAGAGAGCATATGCATTTGAATTTTTCAAAGAGTGGAAGGATCTAGTTGAAAAGTAGAGTGGTAAATTTTTAAAAGCCATAATATTTGATAGTGGTGGAGAATACAAGTCAAATGATTTTGATTCATTCTACAAAAAACATGATATTAAGAGGCAATTCACAACCTCTTATACACCAAAATAGAATGGAGTTGTAGAGTGTGAGAATAATGTTATTTACGACATGACACATTGCATATTGAAGTACATAAATATTCACTAGAAAGGGTTGAACATTGTAATTGTGCGATTTATTTGATCAATAGAAGTTTTACAAAAATTATTTGGAATGTTATTCCAAAGGAAGCATGGAGTGATCACAAATCTACTGTTAACCAATTGCATATATTTGGGAGAATATATTATATTCATATTCCAAAGGAGAGACACAATTCAAATTTTTCTGATAGAGTGCACAAGTGTATTAATTTTCTTGGATATGAGGAGCAGTCGAAGGCATATTTCTTATGGGACTTGGAAAATCAGAAATTTGTAATAAAGCATTTTATTTTTTTGATGAAGCATGGACAACAAAATTTGAGAAGTATGTTGATGCACAAGATATCATTGTTACTAACACTCTTGAAATTCTACCTTAATTTGGATAAGAAATTAAATAATCTACTCTAATGCCAAGGACACCCAAGTGGTTGGTGAAGATGGTTAATATTTTGTTGTAGAACCTGCAATGTATGATAGATTGTGAACTAGAAGACAAAAATAGATAGAGAGTGCATAGAAAGTCAAGTTGAGCTTAGAAGAAGCAAGTTATTGGAGTCACCTTTATTTAATTATGCATTTATGAGTGAAAGTTTTAGTGAAAAAAAACCACATACATATGAAGAGAACAAAGAAAGTTGTGTAATGTGATGCCATGTAGTCAAAGATTGAAGTTTTTAGAAAAAACAGAACTTAAAGTTTGGTTGAGTTTCTAGCAGATAAAAAGACAATTAGTTGCAGATGGATTTTTGGAGATAAGTATAAGTATGATGGTACCAATGAAAACTAAAAATAACAATTAGTAGAAAAAGGCTATGTGCAAAAAGACAAATTTGGATATGAAGAAAATTTTGCACATATAGTTGGCCAAGTCTGTCCCTTATGATCTATTTCCATAATTCATTTTCCTGTGTGGCCTTAAGAAACCACTTTTCTACCAAGGTAAGGACATAAGTGACCAAATTAGGAATGCTAAGTCCTCCATCTTGTGGTTTCCTAGTGCACACCAACCACTTGACCATAGGTAGACCCTTTTCCCCTTTATTCTTCACCCAAAAGAGATAATTTAAGATAGAGTTTTATTGTAGCCCTGCTGGTTGGGAAGCCAAAGAGACAAATAATATATATGCATTAAATTAGAAATCTTGTCCCCCACTTGGATTTTGGCTACTAAGGAAAGGTCCTGACTATTCTAGTATTCAAGTTTGACTACAATCTTATTAATAACTCAATTTCACATATGATTTCGAGTCATGTCAATACTAAATAGAATACCAAGATACTTGGTGATTTCCCCCCTTTGAACCCATTGCCATTGGGAAGGAATCCACCCTGGGTGATCGTCTAATCCAATAAGTATCATAGAGGTTTTCTCCTCTTGTAGTATCTCTTTAGAATCTTTAAAAAAGGTGTTCATAAGCATAATGGAATTTGATTAAATTTTACTTGGGAAGGCCAGTAACTTTACCTTGGTAGAATACCTTTTATAATAGATAACCTAAGGCATCAGATGTGAGAACATATAAATTAGGGGCTATAGGGTAGCCCTGCGTCATTGATCTGCTAAGAGGAATAAGATAAGTAAGGGATATATTAACACACAGAATAACGAAAGAATTGGAAAAGTGAATATTGACATAATATATAAACTTTGACCCAAAGCCTAGCCACTCAAGCATGTGGGGAATGAATTTCCACTCCAACTTGTCATAGGCCTTGTAATAGTCCAACTTTAGAAACATTCTTTTAAAACCTCTCTCTTTGGCCAGAAAAAAATCCAAACATTCAACGATGGAAATAACTCACAAAATTATCTTCCCGATAGTATTTCAAATAAAAAAATATTCCACCATATAAAGAAAAATCTAGATCTTGATGTAAACACTGACAACTTTCAGTTTGATGATATGACAGATAATTTTTTCGAGCATGATAGATTTGGAAGCCTAATTTTGTCTAATGAATATGAGCTTGAAAATTGGAAACCTAATCATGATCACCTTGCTAACAAATATAACCATAAGGTATCATAGTTATATAATCAACCTTGTCCTAAATATGATAAATACTCTTAGGTAATTACTCCTGGTAGCCCAAAAAAAGTTTTGGACTCTTATGCCATTGGTCATTGTGATTTTATTTATGATGATCCCTTAGGAACCTACCATTTGGATGATATTTGCTTCCCATAAGAAAGTGAGAAGATGGCTAAAGTTCCCAATGATGGATCTAATCAACTTTGGTTTTCCCCCAAATATAGTTTGCTAAAGACTGGTTCACACTTCTCATTAGATAATTCAATACATATTGATACCTTTTTATACAATAAGGATGTTAAGGAAAGTGTTTTTTAGCTTAAGATTGTTTCGGTGGAAGCTCTAATTTTTGCAACCCCATCATAACCCAAAAACTCACTCCCTTTGACCTAAGTTGTCCTCTTATTTTATGATGGTTATCTTAAGTCTTGCACTAAATATAGGAGATTCTCTAACTATGTTATTCTAATTGATATAGATATCCATACTACTTAGCTTCCATCATGTACCAAAGGAGGAAAAATGTATCATTGCGTAAAGGACGAAAATTGTATCGTTGAAGCACTTTCTGGGTTTTCATGATCAACATGCAAGGATATTCAGGATAGATGGAAAATGCATGCTCCATGATCTAGAACAATGCCTAGAAAAATGAGGCATAGTACAATAACACTATTTATGGAAATTTTTCTCAGTTCATTTGGCCTTATTCTAGGAAGACCCCTAGCAATAGATGCATGAACTAACACTTCATCAATCTCTATAGGAAGCCAAGGTTTCTTTCACTCAATATAAATGGACTTGTATATACCATTACTGGATGAAAATATAGAACATGACAAGTGCTAAACACATGATATATCTCAATAAATTATCACATAACAAACCTTGCATTAATAAATAATCACATAACAATTCATAAAACATTAAACATAACTAGAATTGATGGCTATATAAAATATGTTGAAAGGAGAAATCACACCTGATCTAATGAACTGGTCGACATTACAGTTGGAATGGTTGAACCCGCATGTTTCTCTTCAGCTGTATGACCCGCTGTTAGTCTTGAGCTTCCCTCAATTGACGAAGAAATATCTTAATGTACCTTCCAAAATCATTCAACCTCCATAAATATCTAAAAAATCAATACAAGTCATATTTGTAGTGCACTATTTACTTTAAGATGCATTTTTACGAGAGTGTTAGAACATAAATGAATGATCTCCTCTTGGTTTCAAGAATAATTTATTGGAGCCACATGTCTAATATTTGATCAAACTGCCTCCCTTTATTTGAAGTAGCAACAATGAAGTCAACATTGGCTTTGTTCTCTATTGGATCGAGGGAGGTTTGCTACAAGATTAAACGACTCCAATAAATTATTCTCTACTAAACATGGACAACCATGTGAAGGAAAAAGATCTTATGCCCCTCCCCCTCACATCAGTGTCAATTCCCCAATACCCAACACATAAATCTATTGAAATATTTATAACAAAAACAAACATATATACATACCAATATTCACAACTGTTTACAATGAAATAAAATGTTTCCTTGATCCATTTGGAGTGAGCTCAATTCTCCTAAGAGCAAAGTAACAACTATTCCATAACATCATACACTACACTAAAGAACTTTACATCTAAAACTAGAGAATGAAAATTGATGTGAAAAGAGGCTTTATTCTATTCTATCATATGACTTGGTTGGAGTATTAAAATGTACTTGCAAACATCATAGAACTCATCCCACTTTGATATATAAGTGAAAACATGTTATTTTTCCAATATTTAATCATAAACTCACTCAAAATACTAAAATTAATGCTTTGGAAAATAATAGGTCTAAACTCATATGTAATCATGAAAATGGTCTTAATGTAAGGTTGTGGGAAAGTGGAATATGGTGAAAAGTGAAGTAAAAGGTTGGTAAAAGAATGGTATTTTGGCGACCCAACAAGTAAAAAACATTATTTCATAGAAAATAGATTTTATATTAAATAGTTATTAAAATATTCATGTACATCATCATTTAGTACTTTTAGCTGACCTCTTCTTCTTATCTCTATAGTTCCTAAGCATTTCATCAATATCTACGTCTTTGTTCTCTGGGTTCTCTTCAAAATCTGATTATGATTGCGTTCTCTCACGCAGAGAAAACCTAGTCATGTGGTACTCATGGGGTAATGGAGGCCTCTGTGATGAGACATCACCTACAAAAGAAAAAAAATACAAAATTTAGATGGTTAGTTTTTAAATATCATTGAACTAGTTCAGTAATATTAAAAAAAACACCTGCAATGTCATTATTTACTTAGTGCACTGGTCGACACCATTGGAATGGTTGCCACCATGTGCTCCTCTTCAACTGTATGACCCTCAAGTACAACATTCTCTGCCATTGAAACCACAAACTTTATAAGGACAATCATAAATGTATAAGTAAAAAAAAATAGAAGTACAAAATGTATAACTATGAAATTATTAAGTATATGATTAAAATACAACCATATTACAGTCATTTTCCAGCTCGAGCGTAGCACCATCATGGGGCTGCACCCCCGTGGAATATTGGGACTACATGGGAGAACCATCTTCTGGTTGCAAACTGCTATCAATGCACTGCTCTCCAATACTAGTGCATTCGTTGACAATGCTGCTCCCCTGATTAAAACAAAGTTGTAAAACATTAAATTTATCGATGATATCCAACATGATTGTATTATATTAATAATAAAGGTTAATGCGGATTGAATTTTATTTAACTTATCCTGCAAAGTGGTTCTTGGTAACTTTCCCAAGCTCTTTCGATGTTCAACTAAAACTTTATAGCTGTACTTGTAACCAAGATGGAGGTATTCCTCCATGGTTTCATTACCAAGCTCCTCACCCTGCATTTCATAAGAGTATGTATTTTTAATGTTATTCACTGTAATTACCTAAAATTTTTAAGGCGATACAAATAACATATTTAGGTACTTACAATTCGTGACTGCAACTTCAAGTAGCCGCCTTAGCCTAGCTTGTGCTTGCCACATTTGGAAAGCCTTGATCTTGTTTCCTTTGACGTGTTACTCATCCTATCATTTAAAAGTTTCAAGTATGTTAATATATACCACAATTTTATTTACATCTAAAAAAAATTGAAGGTATTGAATTGAAATTGTAATTTACCTTCTGAGACCAGAGGATGTTTTTCCTTCATTTGTCAATTTCTTCTCTTTTGTGTCCTCAATGAGGGCCTTCCACTCCCTCTCTGGAATCATCAGAGGATGCTCGTACCTATCATTTTGTTTCAAGTGCTTCCTATATGTTTCTCGCATATATTTTAAATATTGACCAGCTGCGGCGGTGGCCAAGGTCTTATTAAATGTGTCTACACCAAAAAGGCTTTCGAGATAATCCATCAATTCTATTTTAAGGTTGGAATTCTAGGAATTCCACCTCTCTCGTATAGTGGGACCAAAAATCAGCAATGTCTTATTCTCCAAGGAACTATAAAAATTGTTATTCCATACACATAAAATGATTATATGATTATTAATTTAAAAATAATAATTTAGATGATTTATATTTGTCTACATAGAGAACATGAAACAATTAAAATTTAAAAAATTACTTGGGACTTTAACTTTCTTTAATGGAAGCCCTTCCTCGTTGACCATAAATGTGCCCTTAAGGGTCTCTGTGCTGGTCACACATCTTGCTTTAGGAAAATCAACCATATAGTTGGTCAAATCATTGGCCTCATCTCCGTCACTAGCTCTAGAGCCTACCTGTGTGGCTGCTTCCTTGGTGTGCATGTCATGGCTCCCACCTAATGGAGATCTAAATAGTTGCATCTTGGAAGCTTTACAAGGGCCTGCATTAGGACCCTGTGGCATCTGTGCAGTGCCACTACTACTAACACCATGCATGTTGGTGTCAACATGATCCAAAAATATCTATATAAGAAAGAAAACATTTTTTCGTTTAGATAATGTAAAAGTTAAAAATCAAGTTTTCATAATTGATCTTATGACATAAAAATAAAACCATTTGAAATTATGGTTATTACCTTATATGTCTTAAGAATTTTCATAACTTCTTTGATCCTTTTTTCGACCTCATGAGTTTGATTTAGAATATCTAACAAGTGAGCTAGTTCCTTGTTTTCTTTATTGATCATTTTTCTAATTAAAACCATAGGGTCGGGGGATTCATACAAATCCCTTTTGCCAAGTGAATCATCATCAACATCATTTCCCACCGAATACATATTCAACACAATAAATGATAATTCAGTTATGTAAACAAATACAATAACTGATCGCCACATAAATAAAATGCATATTAAATGAAATTTGAAAATTATTGTTCGTTTACCTGTTCTGAGGCCGCTTTTGATTTACCACGATCAAACTACCACATTACAATAAAATTAGAACCATGATCATTATTATGAGAAATAAATTCAAATGTGTGAGAAATCCTCCCTCTTTATTGACATCCGAGGAGGAATGTTATTGTTGATAACAAAAATAGGCCACACTGAGTAAACAGACTGAAGCTCTCTAAATGGATTAACACCATAAAGAACCTAATGAAAATCATAAAATATAAGAGTCATTGCTTACATGTTGGGTAAATTAGTATACGCACCACCCCCATTATAGCAACATATGTATCTATTCGATTCAAATTGTAATCACTCAATAACTCTTCCCTTGCAACTATTGATTTTATTGCACATACGAATACACTGTTTCCTTTACACCCCTCAAATATGCAATTGGGTCGCTTGTTTGTGGTCGTGGGTCATGTATTGTTTATAAACCCTGCAATATTCCCCGTTTCTTTTGGCCTTCCATCGATATAGATAGTTTCTCCTTTATTTTGATCATTGTCTTTTAGCTATATATAATTTGCAGCCAAGCCATATCTTCGCATACTTTTTGTATATTGGACTATTCCTAACCAATATTTGTAGATATAACAGGGTCCGACATACTCCATCAATTCAGTTAATCCGTCATAACAGACCTTTATGCCATCCATGGAAAATAACCCCAAACCATGTAATGACGATGGAGCAATCTGATATATCCTTTCGTTTACACAAAAATCAATGTTTATTTCAGGAAGATCCTTGGGTACACATCATTTCACTATATGTTTGTACCTCAAGTGAACCTCGATGTCGTCTATTCTCTCATGATCATAAGAACATGATCCTCCTTTCACAAGAAAAAATTTCATGCGTCTATGGAATTTTCTTCTGATCTTCTCACCTCTAGTTGATATCTGCCTGTTAGACCTACTAGATGTCTCATTTTCCTCTATTCTACCTGAACTTCCCTCACTCAATGAAGATAGATATGAAAAATACATGTTTTCTTATATGTTCTATAACACCATTAATGACAAAAAAAATCGGTCAATCAATATGTAACACTAGTTCATTAATTGTATCATGTTGGTATCACAGTAAGCTCATAATGATTACCATAGTGTTACTCTTTCACAATTGTATTATGCTCTATTACTATTGGTATACTATCTAGGAATTATAGGGGCATGTTTGGATGCAAATGACACATGCCAACAAGTGGCAGTAATAGGACACGATGCTAGTTGGAATACCTCGTAACTGATGCCATTAGACACAAACTCAATCCTAATGCCAACTAAGGAGAACAAACAACACCTGCTAATTAATTTAGGAGTCAAGCATGCAAACAAACCAACTTTGTACTACGACTAGACCATCTTTATTCAAAATGATTCATGTAACATATTTCATTGACTTATTGTGATCTTGGTCTCTCTTGGAAGTACTTTCATTGACAATGCCAAATCTCTTTTCTCCTTTAGTCAACCAACCTACTTTAGTGGATTCCTAATGAATATGGAAGAGGGTGATTCAATCCCAAACAACTTGTTGAAATTGAAAAGGCATCCATGGTCAGTTGTTAACAATTTCTAGAGATGTAGATAAGATAAGATAATGTTATTAATGTCCAACAAATGACCACAAAATTAGGTCAATGGGACTAAAAGATACATCCAATGTCAATACAATGTGGGAGCGTAGAATAAACTCCTAGATAATGTTGAAAGATAGAAAGCGAAAGAAAATCCACCTAAGGACTTAGAATCTAGATGTCCAAGAAGAAACCTAGTTTCCTTTTCAATAAGATGCACTAGGAAAAAATGCCTTATCTAAAGAGGATTGAACAAAAGAGGACATACAACCAATTTAAAACTAAACTCTTAGGATAACTAAAAACTCTATCTATCAAAATTCCAATCCTTTAATATATCAAATATGTGCTCGTTTACAAAAAAAGTATCAAGGAACCATGCATCAAGAGACCTAGAATGATGAAAAGAGACCCACCCACAATTAATGTTGTAGGGTAGCTTGTTGATCTCATGACATGAGGGAATATTTTCACTCCCAAATACTCTATATCCTATGGAAATGGATCTAATTGTTGTTCAATGAGATCTTGTAAATATCATCTTCATAATTGATATTGATTTGTGAATGGAGGCAGGGGAGGTAGGTTTTGTGGCTTGACTAATTTATGTTTTGAATTGAAGGCTAATATTGCATTGGATTACAATGATCCATATATAGATAGTAAGGCCCCTATTTATTCTAATCTAGTCATCCTTGTATTAGATGTCTACATAAACATGTACTTAATACAAAATACCTTGATATATTTAAGGGTCACAATCAATGTACTGAAAATGAGACAATCCTCAATTAAAATTGAGAGAATTATTAAGACACACACCCACTATACTTTGGTTGATAGACATGTCTATTTTCATTCTTGAAGGAATATTATAAGATGTGATAATCTCAATAGGCTCCCAGGAATAGCTAGTAGATTTTATCATGTTGTAACCTGAGGATAAACTCATTAATGGAAATCCCATTTTCATTGGAAGACCATGGTTAGCTACAGTAGATACTTACATTGGTTATGGAATATGGGACATGAAAATTTCTTAAGGATTGTCCCAAAAGAGACTTTCTCTCTATCCTCCTAATAAACATTTTATTGAAACTAAAATACCATTGTGGGTAGGAAATTTTTATGATGAAGAAGTATTTGGAACTAGTATATAGTCTATTATCACTCTTGACAATGCTTTATCATTGAAAGAAATACATAAGGACACATTCCTTTAAAAGTGTATGCAAAATTTGTATCCCAACACTATACAAATTCAGGAATACCTTGACAAAGAGGATGTAAATACCAACCAAACACATAATTTTTTTTATTCATGATGGAAAGACTTATCTTGCTAATTTTATGTGCTAGAAACATCTAATAATTCCGTTGTAATAAGGATCTTATAGTGGGGAAGCCAACTGTATGAGGAAAATGATCAAATGAGGTTATACCTGCTCATTTCTTTGTTGTTTTTATTTCCGGGTTTGAAGCATTGTGTCATATAATTTCAATGAAAGGTTTCATTTTGCCTTTGAAATTGGGATAAGATCACTCTTTGTTGCCTAGCATGTGCATAAGTAGAGAACCTTTGTAAGGGCCTCCACTTTGTTAATTTCCAACAATTTAATCAAGCATTCATGGTGAGGTCTGACATGTTGTAACAACACTTTTCACCCTTCCCATTAATCTATTTTCAACCCTCATGATTCCTTTATTGACTTCATTTGCCCAATTTGGATAGGCACTAGTCTGAATCCATCACTTTATTTTTTTATGCTACAACTATTGTATTACTGAGAGTTATTTTTAAGCAAAAAAAAGAGGTATCTTAGAATACTCCCAAAATTTTCCAAATGATATAACAAGGTCATTTAACAATAAGCTTATAATACCCCCAAGCGCTATCAAATATCAACAATACTAAAGTGGCAATCTCAAGTTACCTTAACAACTAACCTTAACTCTAATACATGAGTAGTTTGTAGAAAATAGTTGGGGGAATTGGGGAGGTCAATTGACATAACTAACCATTGGTATTGTCCTTGAGGGACAAAGAAAGCAGTTTTGGGAATATTATCCAAGAATGTGCAGAATTGGTAGAAACCACTATTGCAATCAAATTTAGAGTAAACTTGACTCTGAGAAATTCTTTGCATTAGATGATCCTTCTAAGGGATGAAATAATGAAAAGGAATGGTGATTTTAATAAGAGAGAAATAATATACAATGAGACTCTCATGTCCATATTTCTTCTTTTAATGTTTTCTCACCATAGAGGCAGGCATAGAGTAAAGTGGACTAGCAATTTCTTTTAGTTTGAGTTCTAATAGACAAACCAATTTTGATTCCATGTATGCTATGTGTTTGTAAGGAAGAATATGGGTTTTCTCCTAGTCATAGGAATTAGGGAGTGTATCAATGTGTTACTCTTGCATTGATCTATACTAGAATTGTTGAGGATTGAGGCTACACCAATCTATAGAAAGCTTAGTGATAATGGGTTTTTGGAATTGAGAAAAGGATTTTATTAACAATTGGGTGAAAAAGTGAGTTATGGTAAGAAACAATTCTAGTAGCTTTGGATTATCAGAGGGGATCATCATGATCTTGGACAAATGAGAGATACTCAAAGAGAGATGGTTTTTTGGCTTGAAACATAAGTTTAAATGGAGTTTGGTGAAGAGGAACCACTTCTTTATAAGTGAATGTTTTGAAGATGATATGGGGAGGAGGGAGTATTAAAAATTTGTAGGAGGGGAGTGAGAAACATCTATTAGAGAGAAAAATGTCCATTTATTATAGGGTACTAAGAAAATTCAATATGATACTAGTGGTTAAGGAATTTTCAAGGAACAGAGGGTGAAAAATATTTACATATGGCACTTTGATTTTCAAGGACATAACTGTTGTGAGGAGAAATGGGTTTTTTCTACTAGGCTGGGGGAATGGTTAGTTTCTTTGCAACATTGTGGGAAAATTGATATCAAGAAAAAAATGAAAAGTATATGGTGAACGAGTTTCAAACTGTATAGTACCTAATATGTATAGACCATTAGTAATTTTTATAATAGGTAGATCAAGATATTTTTGTGATCTGATATTCTCTAGCACTAGAGGGTAGGTGGAGGGTACTGTGGAGTTGGATGAATCCAAGCATTCATGAGATACTAATGTGGTAATATCAATGAGTGTAAAAACATGGTGGTGATTAATCTAGTCATTGAAAAAACTAGCATGGATGATCTTCTACATTTTTTGGGTCAAAGATTCCCATACTTGTATCTTCTACAATGTTGGTTGCCTCTATATGCGAGTAAGTATCTTAATGAATCTCAAACATTCATCATTGAATTCATGATCATGCTCAACATAATCTCATGAATGTTGATTAGCTGAATCTTCATAGAAGAAATGGATTTTATGTTAAGAACCAAACATCAATATAGCATAGAAAAACCTCAAGAAAAGTCTAATATGCCCCAATTAAGGGGTAATGAGCCAATATTAGGGCTTAACATTTTAGAATCTCTGCCATGACATTTTTCATCAAATTCATTTCCTTCTGCAAAGGAAACATTAATATTTCCCTACACATTGCTTATGGAATTGGAGTTTAAAGAGTGTTTTCCTTGGTGGAAAGAAGATTCTAAAGACTTCCCGACTTTGATTAAAAAAAATTCAATGGTGATATTGTTGAAAAAATAGATTAACAAAAGAGTGTTGAACATATTTTATTTTTCTTTGAACAATGACAACTGGATTTAGTACAAGGACCAAAGGATTTACAATCAAAGGATTTGAAATTTATTTTTTGTATTTTTGAGACAAATTTTCTTTTGATGCATAAATATATCATAGAAAGAAAGAAATAGTTGATAATATTTTTCCACTAGACAAACTGAGTGGTATTTCATTGCATGTCCTACATGTGGCTACCGTTTTCTCCAATGGGAAAACAAACTTTTGAGGGAATAAATGTTTGTAAGGGAAAATTTATGATATCTTAGAGCATATAAGTATCCTTCTTAGGTTGTGATATATTTAGTAAACATTATAGTGTCACACAAATGCATATTTATGAATTCTTTGACAAGGATTTCATGCATGTGGCCCTGGTTAGGGATGAACTCGTTGATAAGGGATTGACTTAAGAAATCAATAGAAGCACATATGACTTTGAGTTTAAAAATATAGGCTATCAACTAGGGATTTAATATACCTATGGAATTACATGTATCATAGGTGACAATGACATCATCATCCATGTGCAAGCATCTTGGACATTTCTGTGTTGGTCATTCCATTTTAGACAATTGTTGGTAGGATTGTATATAATCTAGACCATCAAAAGAGAGGGGTAGAGTAGGAGAAAGGGAATGAGTAGTAATATTGGGACGATGTGTTGCATAGAAATGATTATTGTTAGATGTTTCAACATGAGAGTGGTATTTGGTGACATCACTATTCCCTTCCATACAAATTGTGGGAATTGACTTTTCTATTAGGGCACGTTTCATTAGTTTTGAAATGGAAATATTAGGACATGAAGATGATATTGATTTAATTAGGCCACTTACAGTTTTTGATTTCCTAATATACTACCTTGTGGGGACTTATTTAATAGAGATATCCCTTAATACATTAAATAAAAATATATTCCACTAACTAGCCCTTTGAAAATGTTTGAATGGATTCCGTACATGTCACTATTGCAATCTATCACACACTAATTAATATAGGAGTCAAGTATGCAAACAAACCTTCTAAAAAAGAAGCACTAGTTGGTGATGGAATCCAACATCACAGGATCGATGCGCGAAGGGGCTGAGTTTCGGCGGGTGGGAAAGCTACATTGACAACCTTCTTAACGAACTAACGCCCTGGTGCAAGTTACCTCATTGAGTAGTGGGAAACCCTCCAAGGAGTATGAATGAGTCTAGCCAACGTTGATCCCAGGTACAACACCACCTTCCATGTGCTATCACCTTGGGTAGGAAGTCTAAAATATTATGTCATATATGGTACCACCTACTATACCAAAGAAGATGGGGGACAGTCGACAGTCGACAACAAGACCACCAAAGAAGGGTTGATTACTATGTTGGCCCCAATGCGACCTCGTGCTTGAACCTTGTGTTAGAAGGGATTCTCAAAGTCAGTGATATAACAGCTGGATTTCACTCTCTAACTCAAAGCTTTATGTTTGTTTAGCAGCTTTGGAAAGTTATTCTCACAATCCTATTCCAAAGCTCTACACCTAAGATAAGATGGGTTTGAAGAGCCCTAGAAAAGTTGCTAGATAAATTTTAATTAGCGCTTGATTTTAGGTTGTTGTTACTCAAAGGAGTGGTCGTGAAACTGATGTATTTTCATCTCAACTCTTTAAACCATGCAAGAGGAAAATGAAATGCAAGAATTTCAACTTTGATGAAAACTAGCTATGGGAAGGAGCAAGAAGTTTCAAGCAAAGAAATAATTTCTTGATTGATTACTATGTGTGCACTACTAATGAAAGAAAAATGGAAGCAAAATGACCCAAATTATATAGATAAATGGAAGCAAAATGACCGAAATTATATAGATAAATGGAAGCAAAATGACCCAAATTTTAAAAATACCATACAAATGTCATAGTTCACTTAGTACACCTATACAACATTGAATCAAATGTCATCATTTCTAACATAGTAAACTTTTATGATTATAGAGACCAACATACAAATTCTCCATAATGTGGTAATGAGATGTGGTTGAGCATGGGAAAATCCATTAGGTTATAAATCAATATTGGAAATATATGACAAATGTGAGCTCACCCACTAATGATTATGATTGGTACCAAGGTACCAAGTGTGAACCCACATGGTGTGAATAAATGTGTTCATGGTGTGAATAAATGTCTTTGCGTATTTCATTATGGGCATCACTATTAGGATATGTGTTCACAGTTACAATGCTTTCTCACAGATTACCAAAGCCATTTTTTGTTGGCATCTTCTCTTCCAAGGTACATCCATTCATTGTGTTCGTGATGGTTTTTATTTCCATATCACTAAGATAAAGAAGTGTCTTTTCTTTCTTTTATATGACTAAAGTTACAATTGGTGAAGACAACGAAAACAATAAATGAATTGGAGTTTTTCATACTTGTTGAATGATTTCCTAAGATCACTAATTCTACATCCAGAAAGGTTTAAAATTGAAAGGAATAAACCCGTAAACCTATCTAATTGTATATAAAGGGAAATTGGTTTGTGAGGACATGGAAGAGATGATGTATGTACAAGAGGAAATAAATTTGAATAACGCAGTTTTCTAGCTTCTTTGAAATGTTCCCAGACCATAGTCTTTGGTTATTCCATGTATATTTCCTTCACTTTGGCTTGGGGTTGAAGAGGTCCCAATGCCCTATTAATTCATCCACATATTTTCTGGAGGGGTCTCTTATGTACTCTTTAATATAGGAAAGGTCAATAATTTGATTATGTAATGAACAAGTGAGACATATTTCTCCTAATGGTAAAAATTCACTTACATAATTTGGTGATGACAAATACATTATTTTAAAAATTCCAAAATCCATTTTAAGGAAAATATCAAAGATCACATCTTTTTCAAAAACTAGTAAGTGCACATCAAAGTTAGCAGA
>CBVK0100728042.1:0-15714 GCA_900067695.1 Picea abies
ATTCACCGTAAAACCTAACCAAAATGACGGTGCTATTTTGGGAGTTAACAGAACCGACTAACCTTTTTATCGATGGTTGGTGTAGATCCTCCGTTGCGCTTTTATCTGCTTGCTTCTGCTGCTCCTTCCAAAGATGATCCTGCAATCAAGACAAAACACCATGCATGCATGCTATTGTTCTACTAGAGGGTTAGAGATTAAGCATAAATCAAATAAAACATATAAGACTCATGCATTGGGATGGGAAAAGTACTCTTTATTAATCTCAAGATGAATCAACTTACAATGATAATAGAGATCAACCATCGTTCCTTGATCCTGACCCTGGGCTCCTCCTTTTTTTTGTCCTCCAACTGCTTTGCTTGAATTCTCCTAAATCTTGAGGAAAGGCTAAAGGGTTGGGACAAAATGGATTCGACAATTGGGCAGAGTTTCTTTGCTATGATTTTCCTCCTTTTGAATAGTACCCCTACCCCTTCTTTTATAGGCTAGAAGGAGCTAGGGTTTTGGATGAACTCTTGGCCATGCATGGCTGGGAGTTCCAGTTAACTGACCCAAAGCTTTTCATTCCATCAGCAACTTTCCTGCTTTTGTGCTTTGTTAGGTAAACGTGGGCTGTAGTGGGCCAGCCAGCGTTCCAACGCGTGCAGTATAAGGCCTGCCAGCGTTCCAACGCGCCCAGTAATGGGTTAGGGTGCGGGTTACTTGATTTAAGAGGTTTTTCAAGAGTTTGTTCAACATGGCCTTGGCAAGGAAGGGATATAAGTTGGTATGATGCCAGGTAAGCATGTGTGGTGCAATTTAGGGTTATAACAAGCCATTTTCCTTCTTAAAAATGATGTCTAGCATGTTCTAAAAGCCCACCGCACTTAGTCCCCTCATCATATAAAGGGGTTAGTCAAACACACATAGGCACTTAGGAGGATAAAAATCAATTTCCCTTATTTGCTTTTTGCCACATGGATGGCTTATTTTGGCTTACAACATAAGGTGGAAATCTTTTTTAATCATATCTAACTTACATTGGGACTAGAAGTTGAATTACAATCGCTTAGTATGCTCTTCTATCACGCGTTCAATCGACCTTGAGAATCAGAAAAAGATTGTGAAACAATTTCATCTCCCTTAACAAAGTTTAAAAACCTTTAGGAGAGGACAACGACCCTTCTTAGGACCCCTCTTAGTCTTCTTTTTCAAACACATATTCATATTGTAATGGTCTCATACATGCCCACATGCTACAAAGATAGGATAGTGTTTGAAAGTTTTCTTTCTTAGATCAAAACACTAGGGAAGTTTAAAGGTTTGTAACGGGCCCATACATGCCCACATGTTCAATCTAGGATAGTTTCAAGCTTTTCTTAGATTACATCACAATAGAGAGTTAAAGGATAGTAATGGACCCACATGTCCACATGCTAGCTTCCTAGGGATTTTGAATTACGCAAGGTTGTACCAAAGGCACTTAGTAAATTAGGTAATCAAACTCTTGTAAGGACCAAGCGAAGTCCACATGCAGCAAGGTGACATCTAATTTACTAAAAATTGGCACACTTTCACTCACACACAAAACTCACTTATCACTCACATAGCTTCTTCTTGAAACGTGGAGGTCAAAGTAAGTTTCCTTCAAAGGGATTCCGAAAATACCCCATCTTTTCTTGACGAGACTATCCACTCCCATTTTTTAATCAACGAGGTTGGTTTTCACCCCCAACCTCCCAAAACAACTACATCTAAAAATATTTCTAAAAACTCACTAAGTTTTCCTCCACAGGAGGTGCCAAAAGAAATTTTTTAGTCTAGGTAGGATTTCGGGGATAGGCATCCAAATAACTCCCCGTTATCTGGTTCTCACATTGTCAAAACATAGAGGTTGTCAAATAGGGAACTGAAAATCCTCCAAGTCAAGTGTTCCAATCACCATAAGGTAGGGAGATACCCGTGAAGGGTTGAAGGCCGAGGTACGGTTGTTCTGTGCGTCCCCCCTTGAGGCACCCACCTCTTGGACGCGATCCATCCCGTGACCCATTTCTTAGGCCGAAAATCTAAATGCCGCACTTTGACCGAGGTACCTAGTGACCAACTTTAGGACATCTACCCAGGTGGCAATTGTGGGCTGCAATTGCACCTTGATTGGATTTTTTGTGGCTATTGGGAAATATCACTAGCTCTTTCGGGATATGCCCCCTTTACCCCTCATTATAACCAATTATTTCATCCTTCACTAGTTTCTCTTCCGGTGACTTCAAACCCCACTGTTGAGTACTATTGGAAGGTCCAGTGCTATTTGAGAGGAAGGACGTTACGTCTTCTAGAACACGAGCATTTACTTTCTTTTGATTTCCCCCACGAGGACAAAACCCACTTACCCACATATATGCTTCTTTCTCATTTTATGTATGATGCACATCTGATTACAGTTTGATTTGGATATATATATTGTGTAAACATTTAAACACAAAGGCTCTTGTTTCTATATTTCTCTCACCACTTTTTGCACATATTCACACAGCTAGTCTAACATCATAAGGGAACCACAGAACCCCCATCGTTCATGACGCTTGCTCAACCTTCCTCCTATCTTAGGGGAAGTATTTGGTCATGCCCACTCATCGGCACCTCCTTCACACACTCCTATGAGTGATACTATCTTAGGATTAGCTTTGATTGGTTCTACATTACTTGGGTCAACTTCCCAAGGTCATCCGTTCACTCACTCTCCTTTACACGGAAGCGGGGGACCCACTTCCTCTCAAGGAGGGAGCACCAACCCACCTAGTCCCCATCAAGGGTCAGGTTCAAAACACACTATGGCTGGAGCTAACCCTCTCCCCCCACTACAGATGCCATATTTGGCCTCTCTCAACATACCAGATCTCACCAAACTTACCAATGATCCTATATTACATGATCCCACATGACCTGCAATGCCAACCAAACTCCCTTCAGACATACTAAATTTTGAAGGAAAGGCAGGGGACGACCCTGCCAACCATGTCATGACCTTTCACCTATGGTGCTCCTCCAATAGCATTATGGATGATTCCATCAGACTACGATTATTTCAACGCACACTCACTGGCCCATCGGCAAAATGGTATGTCGAAGAAAAATCAAGGTCCCACACAACCTTTGAGTCATTGGCCAAATCATTCTTGACCTTCTTCCAATTACCCATCCTCCATGACAATGGTCTAGAAATACTGTCTAACTTCAAACGAACCTCAGCCACACACATCGTTGACCACATTCACGAATGGCGTAGGCGACGTAGTTTGTGTAAAGCAGAAACCACCAAGCAACAGTGTCTCGACTGGTTTCTTAGATCACTTGTATCTCTCCTTGGAAAGGATGTAGCTTCCACCCTCCCTCAATCCGAAGAGGAAGCCATCAGTAAGGCCCAACAGTATGACCTCATCTATGCACAGTCAGGGTACTTATACACAGTATTTCCTGATCTTCCAAAACCTGTGCCATTTGGCCAAGACAAACCTGGGATGTCCCACTCAGCGGATGGACTAATCGATGCCACCACACACCATGGTCCACAACCCCAACCACCCTCGATGTATGGAACACCTCAATACCCTCCGGCATACGGTGGAACTTCTTATTACCCCCCACCCCCTTATCAACAGCCATACCCTATTGCTATACCTCCACCCATCAGTGGACCACCACCGACACTTCCTATACATCCACCTATTCCCACAAATAGTGGTACTCCCTCAACATCAGCTTATAGTACTAGTGAAAGCACTATGCCTTCCTATGTACCTTATGGATCGGTACCACCACATAATCCTTACTTCCCATTTCCTGGTCCCCCACAACCCATGGCTCCCCCACATCCTCATGTGGGGGTAAATTTTGTTCAACCTCTGCTGCTCAACAATACCAAAATTTTGAACAGTTGAACACAGCCAATCCAACCCATCCATCGAACAATACCAAGAAGAAAGGACAAAACAGGAATAAAAACAACCCAGTTCAAGGCGGGAATCAACCCCCACAGCACCAACCCACTGGGGGTAACCAGAACCAAGGGAACCAAAACCCCCAAGGGGGAAATAATAACAAATGCCAAGGGTGAAATAATGTTAAAACCATCTTCCCTTGTGCCCTTTGTGGTGAGTTCAGTCATTACACTCACCATTGCCCCCAGATCGTTGATTTCAAATGGTTGAAAGACTCTGGTAGTCTTCCCCATTCTCCTGCACAACCTGCCTCTCAGCAGGCACCACAACAATACATGCAACAACCCCCTCCCACCGTGCTACAAAATCCTATCCCACATCAAGTTGTGATAAACACCCAACAGGACACACAACATCCCCCACCTCAGGTGGGCCAATACCACAACCCCAACAATCCAGCAGAGCGAACAATTCTCCTCACCAGTGAGGAAGAAATCCTTCTGCAAACCCGTAATCGTCAGTATCATACCCCTGCTGAGTCTACTCCCATCTCTCCAGAGACAAACCCTACACCAATGGGACCCCCGTTGGTGATCCCTCGCCCTTCCACCGAACCACCACTTTGCATCCCGCGCATCCCATTATGCAGAAATGTCTACAACCCACAGGCTAGGGAAGCTCATAACTATAGCTTGGTAGATGACTTAGTGCAATCCCTGGCTGCCATGTCAGTCTTGGAAGTCCTCCAGACTTGTCCTATGCAGCGTAAATCACTACTTTCCGCCTTGGGGGTAGACGACCCTGTAGATACTCGACTCATCACCTTTGATCTTGACAGCGGAGAACCTCGTCTTCCCGCCTTGATCGCTTTTCAAATACTAGTAAAAATACGGAACATCACAGTTCATCGATGTATCATCGATGAAGGTGCATCTACATGCATTATGTCCAAAACAGTATGGCAGAAACTTGGTTCCCCAGAACTCATACCCTCTGCCATCACATTACGAGCTTATGACAGATGACCATCCTCTCCTGAAGGGCTCTTCCAAAACATCCCCGTTGAACTCAGGGGCATGACTATCCTCATCGACATCGAAGTTATCGACGCCACGTTCGATTATAATATCATGTTCAGTCGTAGCTACATGTATGCTATGAAGGCAGTGGCATCTTTCGTCTTTCGAACAATGATGTTCCCCCAAAATGGGAAGATCATGACCATTAACCAAGTCTCACATTATGAGCCTAGCCCATCTTCCACCCTTGATAACATTCTTCCCCTCATCCACACAAACCAAGACACATATCCACTCGTCGAGATGGGTACTGGGATTTTTAAAGATCCATCCTTGTTAGGGACGTACCATGGAGCACCACCACTCCTTCACCCTGCTAATCAAGTATGCATCATATCATCTAACGAAACTCACACAGAGGATGCTCGTCCTCCTCAAGAGACTTCGATCATTCCTGACGTCCCAACAGTCGTAGAACCACTCTCGTCAGAACCCCCTGCACACTCATCGACCTCAACAATCCATGAATCCACATCCCCCCAAGGACATAGTCTAGTTTGGGAGATAGTTCCCCAACCCCTCACCCAAATTCCCTTCTTTTACCCTCCACCCAGTATAGAAGCCTTTCAGGTAGCCGCAACGCTCAAACTACCTAATATGGTGTTAGCAATCCCAGTGTGGTATCTACACCCACCTGAGATGGTCCCTTGACCATCCCTTCCCCCACAGGAAGGAATCCCCATGACGATTCCCATCCTTACCCCCACCACGCCCCCACTCACTAACCCCCCTGCTACAGCTGGGGGCAGGAGAAAGAAGAAGGAGCCCACCGCTCCACTTCCTCCATGCATCCCATCTCCTTGCGCACTATGTGAGAAAGAGGGCCACCAAACCAACAATTTCCCATCATTACCTGAATTACGGAATTTGATCCCCCTCAGTCAAACTCCCACAACACCCGCCACTACGGCTAGTCCCACCATTGTCACCCACCCTTCTAGTAGTAAAGGGTTGAGGACCAAATATGCTTGTGCTATATGTTCAGAGTATGGCCATTACACCCATCATTTCCCAGCACTGCCATGCTTTTGGCAGACATTAGCGGCTGTACACCAGAACTTCCCGAATAACCCCAGTCCTGCTAAGTCCTCATCAACAAATATCACTGACATCCGCTATGTCACCACCTCAGTCAATGAACGCATGAGATGCCCTTGTTCTCTCTGTGATTCATTAGCTCATTTTACATGCCAGTGTCCTATGATCCTTGAATATAGGCAACATCAATTAGCCCTGCTTCACCGACCCACAGAAGCGATCATTGACATTACCTCATCACTAGAGGATCTTCATGTCATTTCTCCCAAGCCTGAGGCACTCCCAACACCTCCATGATTCTTCAATGACGTCTCTAAGGATTTACCCCGTAACCCCCCCAACTCTCCTGCTCATTCCCCTATGGACACTGTTCGCACCCAATTCGTCACTAGGTGAGCAAATCGAGGGTGCTTACATGCCCAGTTGGGCTCTTCTAGGCATGAAATCTGTAAAAGGAAAGGTTAGAAAGAAAAACAAAAAAGTTACAAACAAGAACTAAATTAAAACAAATTAAAACTAAAAGCATATGAAAAAATGAAAAAAAAATACAAATGGACCAATATCACCAATGTATAATCTAATCTATTGATGAAATCCAAAGGCACAATGAAGAAAGGGGACTTGGGTCCCTTCTTTCTCCAATGAAAGGCTCTTGAGGCCTTCACAAGCTTGCTCTCCTTATCACAAGCTTGCTCTCCTTACAATGAAAAGATGAAAATGTGGGTGAAAGAACTCCAAGCTTATCCACTCAAGAGAGGGGTGGATAGCTCTTGTGAAATGATGCCTATGTGTTCTTGTCAAAGAATGAGTCCTTAACAATCTTGGCAGCATAACAATGCATAGAATTCCTTGAGAAAGTGATGGTTATTCATGGCTTTTTATAGCCTAGCATTGGGTGATAATGTAACCTCTTTGGAGTGTGAAAAGGGGCTCTTTAGGGCTCAATTAGGTCTTTGACCCACCCACCATGTGGATTGAGCTCTGATTTGGTGTCAAATCAACTTGGGAGCTGATCCATTAGTGGTTGGGAGGCCGACCAATTTCAATAAATGCGTCGTTTAGCAGGTGCGCGGGTTTTTCGCCAAACAGCTGCGCATCGTGCGCGCATGCGCGCATTGTACGTTGTTGTTACGCGCATATGCATGCACACCCAGATTCTGTAAAGCGCCCTTCAATTTTTGGTCACTTGATATAGTTTTTGACCCTTTTGCAATGCTATGAATGTGATTCAGTTCCATGAATAGCTTCATCCCTGTTTTGATGATGCGGATTTCTTGTCGCCATGTGCGGATGAAATTTCAGTGATAACAGATGCCCCCTGATGGATGAGGTTAGGAGAAAAACGTATAGCCGAAATCCATTAATGTTTCTTTTACTGAGAATGGTGTTGTAAGGGAGAGCAAGAGTGGGACCGTGTAGAGCGATCCGTTGGAGAAGAAAGGAACCGGTAGAAGCCGATTTTCCACAGGGTGTGTAGCAATTTACAACTATGTACAAACGAGGCGGGCATGCCCCATGCTCGTATTATGTAACTCTGGAAAAAAAAGTGACAGAGATGTTGGTGTAGACAACTGCAGTTCCCTCAGGGGTAGTAATGATAAAGGCAGAAGACAATTCTGCAAAGGAACATACTTTGAACAATGGGCAATGATCGCAGGAACAAGCAGCGATGATGATGTAGGCAGTGATGGCCCTGTCAAGTTCAGAGGTCTTTGGCAACTTATAATAAAAAGTTGTAATAGTCACAAAGTAAGACCCACCGCAACATGAGAAAGTGTTGGCGTCAAATGTTATGGGGGTCAATGACATCAAGGAGCAATGGTGTTTCCCCCTGTGCCGTCTGAGATCTCTCATTGAATGGAAAATGAGAATCAAGATACTGTCGCACTTCTGGAAAATTGTGCTGATGTCGACAAAAGGGGGACGCGACTCCCAGAAGAAAAAGGGATTCATGGGATCTACTGTGGGGAGGAAGTGGCAGAGGTACATGGGCAAAGTCAAGAAGTGGGAAGACTCTAGACTACCCTTGGTTGGAGGGTGTATGATATAAGGCGTGGCCGCAACCATGTGACAAGATCAAGTGTCAGGGGGGATGACAAGATCAGGGATATGTTGTGCCAGAGGCAGGACAAGGTGAACAAATTCAGAGGATAATTGGTAAGTGACTTGGGTAGTAATATGAATATATAGATGATGCCGGCGAGGGTAAATGAGAATTAATGCTCCAACCAAGGGTGACATGGGTTGCATGTGGCCAAAAGGAAAGTAGGTCGCCAACGGTGACGACAAAAGTAAATAACGGAAAATAACGACATTTGTACAATAAATAATGAATAAATGTGGGAAAGATGTACAAATACAGAAACGAGTGCCCCAGTGTGAAATGAGTGCCCCAGGGAGGGCAGAAAATTCTTGGAAAACTGATGAAGGGTGGGGGCCCCATTGGCGAGTTTCTATATGAGGTAGTTGAAACGAAGATAGGTTCGCAGATGGGAAAACTGATGGTGGATGAAATGGCGGGTTCATGATCCTGTGGAGGTGCAGGGAAAAAAGAACGTAACCATAAAGCGATGATCTGGGAGTCCATATGGGAAGCTAGCAAAATGAGGAGAAGAAGTATGTGGTTGATCTACAACATGATGAAAGAATTCCGGGACTCCCATCCCTAAAGGGTAATGAAGAACAACATGAGTGTCAAAAGTGCCAAAAGGTGCTATGACTGGGACAACTCATGTGGGTGAGAATGCTATCGGGTTATAGTACTGCAGATGCAACTGGAGGTGTGAGTACTGCAGAGCCGAGAATGGGTATCCTAAAGGCCAATATCAGAGGGTGTGACTGGAAATGTAAATGCAGCACAGCAGGAGAGACTACATGCCAGTGCTGAGTATATACCTGAAGGTATGATGTGGAGAGATGAGGATCAAGTACCTGCACATAGAACAACCAAATACCAAAAGTGAACAATACCTGAAGAGAATCAAAGACATGAGCATGTATTAGATAAATGGGACAATGCGCGTGCGTACCTGACCATGATATGGAAAAAAGGTGCCCCGGGGGCCTAGGATGAAAAGTGACCCAGGGACAACCATGATGTAGGCGGTGGGATGCTGATCCCGTGGTTGAAGATGGTTTGTCAAATGGAGACCATGGGCTCTCGAAATGTTGAGTGGAAGTTTAGAAAAAGACCTATATATAGCTGTAGGGCCCACATTGCCACCTCATTTGTACCTGCTGCTACAGTGAGTTTCCGAGCAGATTTAGAGGAGATTAAGTGATTCTGGGAGCACGAGGTATCCGATCGATGGCGTGCGAGTTTCAGGTTAGTGGTCTGATCGTTCTGCATAGAAATAGGTTTCCAATTTTTTGGCAGGGTAGGTACGGGGGGTCATACGAGGGTTTTTAGGGGAGTTTGTCTAGAGTGTGGGCCCATATGCATGGGCGATTCAGTGGAAGGCGCGCATATGTGCGCACCTGTCCACTGAATACACGTGCAGTGGTGCACGTGAGGGGGAAATTAAGGCATGCCCTATGGGCGCGCCTGTGAGGTGGATAGGCGCGCATGAGTGCACACCTGTGGGGTGAATAGGCGCGCTCCATAGCGCGCCTATGGGTGTGATAGGTGCCCCCTAGCGCGCGCCTGTGTTGTGAACAGGCGCGCCTGTGAGAAAAATAAGCACGCATATGTGCACGCCTATACAGTGAACAGGTGCGCATGTGTGCGTGCCTATGGGTGGTAAAACTGCGCCTTTGAGGCAAGGTTTCAGGGTAAAAAGTGAACCTCTTTGAGGTATTGGATGGTTGCATAAGCTAATATAGGACTCTGTGTTGTGTGCAGGTGGCTAGCAGTGACCATGGATGTGCGATGGCACGAGCGAGACTAGTCGCAGCTACGAGATGTTGTGTCCAATGCATGACCTGCAGTTCGAGCGTCTTTAGCAACCAGTGGGTTGCTAAAGTTTTTTGAGTGCCCGTTGATACAGGCGCAGGAGTACCTACTTCAATTCTTGCTCCAGATGTGGAGCCCAGATCAGCACTGCTTCCTCGTGCGAGGAGAGCAGATCCCCTTCACTGTGGTGGAGGATATATACTTCTTGACTGGGCTCCCCTTCTGGGGAACACCGTTGTCGGCAGAGCCTGTGCTACCGAGGGATACTCACTTGGCTGATGTCGCCTGATGATATTGTTTAGGTGAGAACTACATGGCTAGGAGTGTAGTGAGTATCAGTGGGTTGGATGCCCTGTTGCATCGTTGCATAGCAGCGATGATTGTTCGAGTGTATGGATCACGAGTGACCCACCGGATCAGTGGTGGCAAGCTGCTGGTGATGGAGAGGGTGGTGGTGGGCCGTGAGCGGTTTGCCTGGGGTTTGACCCTGCACGCGCGAATGATCGCGCAGCTAGACCGATGTCGGTCGATAGGTACCGGGGAGTTCGCGTTTGGCTCTATCCTGGTGGCCTATTTCTTGGAGAGGGTGCTGATGCTGCACCCAAGGGTGTTACTAGAGGCACCAGGGGTACGAGAGCCATGCTTGAGGCGGTGGTCTCAAATTTTGGTTCGCCACGGTGGTGGCGAAGGCGGACATTATTTTACTGCGCAGGCGGCGTAGATATGGCGGCAGATGCCGCAGGTCATGCTTCAGTACCCCTATGCTGGGGTTGACTTTCAGGGGGACCCGGACATGGTAGTGCCTCCTGGGGATATTTTTGATCACCGAGGTATGTGGAGTACTTGTATGTTTTGATTTATGTTAGCTTTTGGATATATCAGTTCATATGTATGATGTATAGACACTAATACGATCTGTTGTTGTTTGTTTGGTGCATGTGCAGATGTGGCACCTCGCGGGCGTGAGGTGGAGTTGTATAGAGCGTCGGTTCAGCGAGAGCCGGAGAGACCTCCACGTGGAGGACGGCGGCGACGGGATGAGGCTACAGGGGCACCAGCAGAGCCTGAGAGACCGGCGAGGAGGCGCCGATTTGATGAACCTGGTGCGGGGCCATCACATGCTCCTCTGGCGGCAGCTGGAGTAGATTTGGATGATATACGCCGTCATTTTGAGATGGTGTTGCAGGACGTGCTTGAGGGCATGTGGATCTGTATCCAGGACAAGGGGTTCCTGGAACAGTGCATAGGGTTACCGCCACCATGGCGGGGCCTAGTGCGGCGAGCAGCTGTGCTCGCTGCGATGACGAGTGGACACCTGCCCCCGGGGCCGGAGGGTCCTGCAGGTGTTCCACCACCACCACCTGGGGCAGGAGAGGGTGGGCCACCACCTCCTCCTGAGGGAGGATCAGCTGGGGGTGCGATAGAGGCACCCTGATGTATGTATGTACTGTGTATACCTTTTTGATAGGCTGGTGAGCCAATTTTTGTACCGAGATGTGGTACGGGCCTGTGGGCCGATGTACTTTTGTATGTAAACATTCGGATGGCCGGATAGGATGATATATATATATGAGTATACATATTTGTGATCCAAATGTTGTTTACATGTGTTTTGTGTTAATGATGATGATGTCTATTTTATCTATATGCGGTGACAGAATGTATGAGTTGTTTATGTATGTGTAGCTTGATGTGATATATGCCAATCTAACACCATGTTAGCTATTTCATCTGTTATTTGATTCAATTCTCTTGGAATATGTGAAAATGTAATGGAATCAAAATGTCGAGATAATAATCTAACCTGCAGGTATTTGCGAAAGAGGCACAGATCGCGTACACAGTATACATTGTTGAGCTGGAGAACGACTAGTTGGGAGTCGAGGAAAATGCTAAGGTGATGAATATGATGATGTTGGTTGTCGGTTAGGAGGCCAATGACAGCAGTGTATTCGGCTTGGTTGTTGGTTGCTGGCCCTAAACATATGCCGCTGGAATGTAGCAGTGCATGTGAAGGGGTGTAGAGAGCCCAAGCAGCTGAAGTGAGATTTTGTGTCCAACGGCTGGCGCCGTCGGCGTAACCAATGTGGTATGCTGGTGGAGGAGTCATCTGTCAATAGCACAAAGGGTAGTTTAGATGAGGGAAAAAATATTAAAAATGCTAGAAAAGAAAAATAACCTAAAGTAGGATGACTACATTTAAGCATAAAATTTCTTGAGGTACAACCCATTGACAGGTTCTTTGAGTGAGAGGCCTTCGAGGGAGGCTAGGATGTATGCGTCTTTGGTGAGGTAATGTTGGATGATGTAAGGGCCATGTCAAAGTGATTCGAATTTTCCATGGCCAAAGGTATCATGGGCGATATCATAGGCCAAGACGAGGTCGCCTTCGCTAAATGATCAAAGGTTGACATGGCGATCAAAGGTAGCCTTGGATCGTTTTTTAGCTGCCTCGTTGTTCTGTAATGAAGATCGATGATCTTCATCCAGCTACTCCAAGGTCAGCAAGCATTGCTCCATTGGAGCAGTGTCAGGTAAAAGCTCAATTGCGGTGCGTAGGGTGGGAATTTCGCACTCAATGGGAAGAGTTGCCTCGACCCCATGGACTAAATGAAATGGCGTGAAACCCGTAGCGGTCTTTACTGTCGTTCGATAATCCCATAGCACGAAAAATAACATATGATGCCAATTGGTTTTATGTTTATTAACCGTGCGTTGTAACATGGTCTTGAGGACTTTGTTGACTGCCTCGACCTGTCCGTTTGACTGAGGGTAGTATGGTGAGGCAAATTCGTGAGAGAAGCCTAACTGAGATGAGAGTTCGACGAAGATCTCATTCTCGAAATGTTTCTTGTGGTCAGAAACGAGTTGGAGTGGTACTCTGAACCAGGATATGACGTGGTTGAAGAAAAAACGCGTTGTTGTGTTAGCGGTGTTGTTGAAGGTGGGCATAGCTTCAGCCCATTTGGTGAAGTAATCGACGGTGACAACAATGTATTTGTGACCATTGCTGGAGGGGGGATTACAATTCATAAAGTCAATGCCCCATTTACAAAAGGGGCCTACAGTGATGACCGGGTGAAGAAGAGCGGGGGGAGCACAGGCTTTGTTGGCATAGAGCTGAAATTTCTTACATCGTTTCATGGCATGAATGCAATCATGAAACAGGGTAGGCCAAAAGTAACCGGCCCGGATAATCTTTTGAGCCATGGCGATGCCCGAAAGATGGCCCCCACAGGTGTCGCTGTGGCAATCGTTTAAGACTCTGTTGGCCTCGTCAATAGTTAGGCAGTGACGAAGAATGGTGTCGACACCCCACCGATATAGGATGTCACCGATGAGGAGATAGCGGGGTGCCTGATGGCGAATGTGCCGACGATCATCTCGTGTTAGGTGGTTACCGAACTTTTGAGTTCATAGGTAGACGAGGAGGTCGCCATACCAAGGATCATCTGAAACGATGTAAAAGAGATGTTCATCAGGAAAGTCAGTATTGACGGGGGCACTAGGTGTGTCAGAGGGAAGGGTCGTGACAAGTTCGGAGAGAACGAGGGCCTTCTTACTCTTTGGTGTTAAGAACTCGAGGTCATACTTCTGAAGGATAACGATCCATCGAGCGAATTTGCCGTTAACTTGGCGACGGCTGAGAAAATATTGCATGGGGTTGGAATCTGCGATGACCTTGGTGGTGTGAAGCAGGATGTAATGGCGCAGTTTCTGAACTGCAAGGACAACTTCCAGAGCAAGTTTCTCTTCATGTTTGAATTTCAGGGGTGGTCCTGAGAGGTTCTTACTGATGTAGTAAATGACGTGTTCATGATTTTCATCTCCGAGCTGGACGAGGATGCTGGCTACTGATACAGCTGATGCTGATACATAGAGAATGTAGTCGCGATCATAATCAGGTGCACTAATCAAAGGTGTATTGGAAAGCGCTACTTTAAGATCGTCAAACGACTGTTGGGCATAGTATTCCCAGTGAAAAGGGATGTCGTGACGAAGTAAGTGAAGGAAACCATGTGTGCGGATGGCGTAATCAGGAACAAATCATCTAAGGAAGTTAGCTTTGCCCTGTAGACTCTGCAGTTGTCGTAAATTCCAAGGAGGTGGAATTTTCATGATGGCTTTGACTTTAAGGGGGTCCACGGTAATACCGCTTTGGGAAACGATGAAATTGATGAGGCGCCCTGCGGTGACGCAGAACACACACTTGAGAGGATTCAAGCGGATGTTGTACTGACGACACCGTTGAAATATGACTCGTAAATCATCGAGGTGTTGGGTGTGTTTCTTGGATCGAGCGGTGAGGTCGTCCAAGTAGGCGAGTATGATTTTAGCCAGATCGTGAAAAATGTATGTCATGGCCTGTTGGAAAGTTGCGCCAGCATTTTTTAGGCCAAAAGGCATGACACGATAAGAAAAAGTACCCCAAAGGGTGATGAATGTGGTTTTGTACTGATCGGCTGGGTGAATTTGAATTTGATTGTAGCCAGAGAATCCGTCCATAAAGGAGAGAGCCTCATGGCCGGCGCAGTCATCGATAATCTGATCGATGAAAGGCATTGGGAAATTGTCTTTTGGACATGCATTATTGAGATCACGAAAGTCAGTGTAGACGCGAATAGAGCCCTATTTTTTGTCGACGGGTACAGGGTTGGAAACCCATGAAGTATAAGCGATGGGGTAAATAAATACGGCCGTACGTAATTTGTCAATTTCGTCTTTGATAGTCGCGGCCTTGGATGGGTGTAGCGGTCGCTGTTTTTGGTGAACTGGTGTGATGTCAGGCCAGGTGTCGATGCGATGTTCGACGATAGAGGGGTTGAGGCCAGGCATCTCCGTGTATGACCAGGCGAAGATATCCCTATATTCCTGGAAGAGGGTTTTATATGTAGCGATTTCCTGAGGAGTGCAAGCAGCTCCAATGATGATTTCTTCGACGATGCCCGGTTTAATGGAAATGTCGATTTTGATGGTAGGGGAAATGTTGGCCAGATTACCTTCTTCAAAAGCATCAAGTGCAGGAATAGGATTGTTGAACCAATCGATAGTCCCTGATGGGATAAAATCTTTGGTTTCGACTGCGTAAATAGGATTGTGGCTAGGAGGCGTGAGGGCGTCCTGCGGAAGGAAGAGGGCACGATGATGTAGTGCGTCCCAGGGAGAGTCTGGGCGTTGTAGTTCTTCCAGTATTTCTTCGTCGCATTGGAAATGACGGAAATATAATGGATCGTGGGGAGTGATCTCAGTGATAGGGTGATTTCCCCCTGCTGAAGAAACAAAGGGGGTATCGCGAGGAGAGGGTGAGGGTTCACTCGACATAAAACATATATTGAGGTACTGAGGGGTACCCATGGTAATGGGATGGAGAGTCTCCATAGAGGAATGGGCAGGAGAGTTGGGTGGGTTACGGGGTAACTCCTCAGATACATCATCTAAGAACCATGGAGGTGTAGGGACTACCTCGGGCTCGGGAGAAATGATGTGTAAATATGCCAGTGGCGAAGTAAGGTCAATTACTGCCTCTGCGGGTTGGTGCAGCAGGGCCAACTGATGTTGCCTATATTCTATGATCATAGGACATTGGTATGTAAAATGAGCCAATGAATCGTAAAGAGAGCAAGGGAATCTCATGCGTTCATTGGCTGAAGTAGTGACATAGCGAATGTCGGTGATTTTTATTGTGGAGGACGTGGTAGGGTGTGGGTTGTTCTGAAAGTCTTGGCTTATGATAGCTAATTCCTGCCAGAAACGAGGCAGGGCTAGACAATGATGGGTGTAATGG
>CBVK0100728043.1:0-15713 GCA_900067695.1 Picea abies
TATATATATATATATAAACTCTACAATTGTCGACATGTATAAAAAAAATCTTCAAAGAATTTGAATCTTCAAAGAATTTGATGCCTCTCTGTCCATGATAGATCCACAATTAAGATGAATCTAAGCTAGTGGTAGGAGAAACAAATGGAATAGTATGGATAATATGGTCAATGAGTAATGTAGGATAGAGTTAGGGTTAAAGATACTAGAGGTGAGAGTGTAATTGAGTGGAAAATCAAAAGCAATACCTCGTATCCCTTTAGTATCCCTTGTCCACACTAAGAAGAACATTAACTAAGGTAGTATTGTGAAATGTTATCCTCATCTATTCTCAAGCTATTTTCTCAATTTAATGCATGTGTAAAAAACACTAATGAGTCTATTTGAATAAGGGAATTCCCATTATTTTTTAATTAAGAAAATATTTTTTAAATACTTTTATAATATCACATTTTTATTATTTCACATAAAACATTTTTTATTATTCTCTTGCTTATATTTAAAAATAATAATATTACATTATTGAATATTTTTATAAACTTTTAATAAAAATATTATATTTATATTTCATTAACTTATAATATGATTATTATTTATTATAAATATTTTGTAATCATATATACACAATAATGTATGCCCAAAAATCTATTGAAACAACACAATAATGTAGGAGTGAAAATGTATTGACCGTAAAGGTTTTGCACATTCATGATAGGCCATTTAAATATCTAATAATTAATAATAACTTTAAGAAAAGTGATGTTGCTATATAACCTTTTTTTTATTTAATAATTTTTTAAAAATAATACTTCTATTTAAATTTTTTTTTTTTAATATTTTTTTCTAAAATATAAATTAATTCAATATAACTTCCATCCATCTCATAGTTATCAACAATATTATTTGAATTTTGTTATAGTAACACAAAACAAATTCAGTGGAATCTAGCCACATTAAATTCATGCAAAGGTGACTACTTCAATTCCAATTTAATTTTGTATCACCCCGTGAAACCCTAAATCCATTACCTTAAATATAAAAAAATCCAATTCTCTACAAATAAGCTATTTTCTTGAAAACTTTAAAACACGGATAATTTCTATCAAATTCTCAAGTTATGATAAGTAGAAGACAGGCAGCATTGTTAATACATAACCTCCAAATCTTTGTAAAGAAAGCCGGTATTTACTAATATTTCAGAAAAAGTAAAGAGCAATAATAAATACACAGGATCTTTAACCAAGAAAATACAGTTAAATACACCGTTTCTAAGATATGAACCTCTAAAATTTTAAGTTCAACCAAATCTTTTTACTTATTCTTCAACAGGAGCCGACCTTAAACCCTATAAATCGAAAAATGCACGTACTTCTTGGAAAAGGCTTCTACCTGTTTTTTCCCTTCAAAACAACAGCTTAAACAGATTATGACCTTAGCACGCCGTTTTCCTTATCTCATTTTCATCATTCATGGACACGCTTCAGATGTCATCCTTATAATTCATGGACACGCCTCAAGATGAAATCCCAGGGTGCCATACCATCGACCACATTGCATAACAAACTATATTCAAACTTTAGACAATGAAAAACAATCGATACAGTACGAATGGATTAATAGAGAAAACCCATTACCAGAATAGAGAAAACCTTTTGCTATATGTCCTCAAAGGACATAAAAATGGCAGAACCCATGACAATTTGTTTGAAAGATATTAAAATTGTTTACATGTCTTTAAAAGGTATATAAGACGGAAGGATTATAATTCTTTGGCGTATATTTCTTGGGAAGAGAATTTAAAAAATATATAAACATTCGCAACTCCTTGGGTTTCATGTGATGATCCATACATCCATACTATTAAAAAAAAGGCTCGAAATTGTCCGTTTATAAGAACAATGCTTATTGTAACCGCCACGAAATTATAATCATTTGAGAACTGGTTCATTATTGTAACAGCCATAAAATTATAATAGAACTCAGGATCGTTTAAACATGAAATTACCCATTAAATTATCATATACGTATGATTGCTTAATCAAAGAAGCTGATTGCAAATACTGTAAAAACTAACGTAAACACATCAATGTCATTATATTTAAATTTGTGATATATTATAACATATGTTTGTTTCATCAAAGAAGCTGACAGCTAATGCAGCAAAAAATAAAATAGACTTATCACTGAAAAATAAAATAGACTTATCACTGAAAAATAAAATAGACTTATCACTGTCATTGTATTTAAATTTGTGAATAACTACATTTATGTATCAGAAGCAAGCCTGGTTTTATGATTAAAAAGATTTTGCATATGCGTCATGCTTGATTCCAGGTATCATTATTTCCAAAAAAGTCAATAGTCATTCAATGCCAATCAGCCAAGAAATAAAACATGAGTAATCTCTTTTTTCTCATCAAGTAATACATCCATCCATTCGTCAAGACTTCAAAAAAAAAACTGGAAACTTTTCCACGCAGAAGAAACCTGGTTGTTGAATTTCTCATTTTAAGAACCATGCGCATTTAATGCTACAAGCAAGCATTCTTCGTATTTGTCCACGCTTTTAGGATGCTCAGGACCAGTGTTCAGGCCTGGAAAGATAGAGTAAATAGTTAATCATTGCGAAAATAAATTGGGTAGTGCGGCGATAATTCATCAAACATTTGGTTAAAAAGAGTCTTGAAGCATAGAAATGTTACCCTGCTTAACGATCTTTGATATGGAAATCCGGGATTGCAACACAAGATTGGCCCTAACTGTTCCCCGAAATTTTTCATTGATTTGGAAAACTGAATATCTTAAATCATTTTTCTTCCACATATGATATATGACCAGCTTTCCATTTACGGACATGAACTGACATCTATGTGCATTTTTGTGAAAACTCCTGTCAATCCCTTCCAACAAAAGCCAAACATCCTTGTCCGGATCATAAGCCCCGATGCATAGTTGATGTATCTCCTGTTGCACATACTCAACGTGACAAGTAATTAACATGTTTTGCACAACAGCTGCCCTAATGCATTTCCACCAGCCTTTGATCAGATTCTCCGAAACGGGAGTCCAAGAATTTGACATCACATCGAATGCAACTCCTTTACGGGGTCCTCTTACAATTATTTTGTTTCCCAAAACAGCAGATGAGCGTAGTGGGGCAAGGCCACTGTTCAGAGCATCAGCTACTACTTGAGAGCCGGGAATGGCTGCCCATTTCTTGGTAGACGGTTCATACACTTGACCCCATTCACCGATTTGTACATCGTGCCCTCCAAACACATAAACTTTTCCATCGACAGAGGCCACAAGCCCTCGCCTGGACACCGGGATGACAGTCGAATCAGACCACTTATGCAAGACTGGATCAAACAAGTATACACGGCTAGGGCCTATTTTACGACGGTGTATAACATATAGATTATGATCCAAGACTGAACTCGCATTGTCCAAGAAGCTGATCATAGGATGATCGGGCAGGCGCACATATTTTTTTTCGTTTATTTCAAGAGCATAAAAGCATGGGGACATAAATTTATGGTCTGAAAACCTTGCGTACACCCAATAACTTGAACTATCGCGCAGCGTGTCTGCAAAATGTTCCTGGGTGACCATTACTGGTCTGGAATTTGGACGAAATAGGCTTGCAGTTCTTTCCAGAAAGGTAACGCAGGAGTTGCAGTTTCCCATGATACAGCTGAATTCGGGAAGGACCGATCACCGAGAATTCGACGTCTTAGAGTCCAAAGAAGAATATAATGTGGTCGAGTACAAATTACCTCGCTCATTCTCAGGTTTATGCTATGAACAATCCTCAGATTTATGCTATGAACAATCTATCCGTTGGAAACGATTAAAATTTTTAAATACAATGGGGCTGACGTTCTTGTTAACGATTTTTTTTGCGCTGAGCACAAGCACAAAAGAGTGGTGAAAATTAAAAAATACTGGCTAAAACCGTTTTATCTACTGTTTTATGATGGCCGGCAAGCCTTATTTATTTACTTCTATATATTAGCACATCTGTTTCGTTAGCGGATGGTGGATTGTTCATAGATATCACCATCCATAACCAACAAACAGTATAGACATTTTTCATGGTTAGTTTTTTTTTTTTAATTCATTAATTATTATAATTATTTGTATTTTTTTAATTAAATTGGAGATTAAAGACGATATAATATCTTTCATTTCATTTTCAAAAATAAAAATACTTATCTACTTGATTATTTAATATATTTAAAAAAAAAAAAATAATAATATTTTAATACCAAACTTATAAAGCTGGTCAAATTATAACAATTAAGTGGAATGAAACTACTTTTTATTTTTTCAATCAATCATATATAATAAATTATTTTATAAAGTTGGTCAAATTATAAAGGAGTAGGCTAACTCAAGAGCAATTTTTCCTTTCTAGTTGGGTTTTTTAAGGAAAAAAAATGAGTTTTTAAGGTAAAAAAACAAAATGGGTTTTTCACGCAAATTTTTAGGAGTAGTTTAAGTTTCGTATGAATCCAAGTTCCATGCATTTTAAAATTTTACCCAAGGGTTTTGCCCCATTTTAAACCAACCCAAATGCTCAAAAAATGGATGAGAGCTCTAGATTGACTTGAAATTTAAAAACACACTGTCCAAAAACCTGTCTGAAAGATAACTCGAAAGAGAAGATTCATCGCTAGTTAGCCCACTCCTATTATAACCATTAATTCAAGATGAAAATACAATTTTTTTTTTAAATCAATCTTATATATAAATGACTTTAAAGTGTAAGTAGGAGTGTTTAAATAATTTGTAGAGAAGTGTTTAAATAATTTTTATAAAAAAGTTACTTCAAAAAATAAATTTTCAATTTTCAATATAGTGGAATTTACACCATAAGCATCTTAAATAACTAAAAGTCATCTCATGCATAATTTACAAGTAAATGGATAAAGTGTACAACTTATATATTTTTATTAAATTTTCAATTTTCAATATAGTGGAATTTACACATAAGCATCTTAAATAACTAAAAGTCATCTCATGCATAATTTACAAGTAAATGGATAAAGTGTACAACTTATATATTTTAATTAAACATGGAGCTTATATATATATATATATATATATATAATTGATGCATATCCATTATAACTTTAGATCTATCACATAATGAAAAGTGCAAACCTTTTTTAGAATAAAAAATATAAAGAAACTTTTACATGAAATTTAATCCTTTTTTTGTATGAGATAGATCCAAAGTTAAAATGGATCATGATGACATGCTACCAATAAGTGAAAAAATTACATATTTGTTGTATTTTGATTACTGTGAACTTTTAAGTTATCCCATTTTGTATGACTATGAGTCTCTTATTCATATATAATTAAATGGATTTATTTATTGCATTGTGGAACATTGTAAAATGTTGTGTTGTTCTTTAATTAATATATGGATGATTTACATTCTTACAAATAAGAGAGGTATAATCCATTGGATAATACATTAATCCAATCATTATATCAAAACACAATAACAAAAATATGAAAATCAACAATATTATAAAAAATAATTTGATTTTGAGATTATTAATGGAAAATTTATAAAAAAAATTAATTAAAATATGTACATATGACTGCATTGTATTGTTTTGAATTCAGTGAATAGTGCATTCCATAATATAGAAAAAAAAATGTGCTTTTATGAGTTATACACACTAGTGCCTATTAATTACATTGAAGCACTCATGCTAAACACTGTGAAAAGGTATTGTTTCTTTAAACGACATAACATGTGATTATATTTATTGTTTCAAAATATTACGGTGCACATGATTACACTACACATTTGTTCTTTACAAATATATACACATAGGAGATTTATATATAATATATGCATCGGTTCTTAGTAACAAATAATGGCGTCGACTTCTCACCTCAAGTATTTGAAATTTCACTTACCTCCGATGAACATGACAATATAGGCACTGGTGCATACAAATTATATGAGCATTGGTGTGCCATATAAAAAAAGAATGACACAATGCGTAATATTTGTACAAGCACTAGTGTTGCATGAAAAAACAATAGGATCTAGTTTGTACATAAATTGAAAAAGCACAAGGGATGCATACAACAAAAAATGTGGAATTGGTGTGTAATAATTATAAGAGAATCGATGCTTTTTACTTTTGTGTATGCATTGGTTTAGGTTACTTATGACTGCACTAGTGTGTAGGACCAATACAAACACTGGAAAAAAAAACTCTCCTAAAACCTCCAACCGCACAATTTTTTTTAGTTATATGGAACATCTGTTAAAACCTCTACTATGAATATGGGAGGTTGTAGAGAAGGTCTTTTCAAATTTTTTCTCAATCTTGTAACATTAAAAACCTCCACTACAAGGTGTTTTCTTTGTAGTGATAAGCTCTATGTTTTGATTGATGGTATGTTTTGCATTGTTTTATCAATTTTTAGGGAGGGAATGACAAGGATGAGAAGACAATATAAAAGAAAATGCCATAGAAATAAAGTGCACAAAAAACACCATATCAAACATTGAAAGTGAAAACTCGGAACTAAAGCATAGTGAAAAAACACGTATGATATGTTTGTCATTATGACATTGACCTATACATCTTGATCTATAATTGCAACATGCCTATTTTATGTATTCAAGGATGCATTTCTTTGAATTTGTGACATTTTCTTTTACTTCTTCTATAGACTCTCTTCGAGTTCCTTGACAACAAGCTCTATTTAATGAAACACATATTCCCTAAAACATTTCCACAACTATTGTTTATTTGGAGATGAAAAAATTGGCAATGCCCATAAACATACTGAATAGGTCGTTCAAAAGGTTCAAAGAGAGAGTTAAAAGAGATCTTGTTATTTCAAGGGTTTGTAGCAGGGATGATTTTAAGGATGAAAATTTATATTAAAATGTAGAAACATGGGCTAATATTACTAGTCCTTAATATGAAAAATATAAATGTTTGACAATAATTTTGTAAAAATATTCAAATTTCTAAGGATTTTATATAGTTTCTATGAAATTTTGACGATTTTTAAGGTAAGATACTTTTATTCTATGGAATTTGGGCGAATTGTTTTTACAAAAACTCGAAATTGGTGAATCTTTTTTAGGGAAAAACCATGAAAAATTAATCCATTTGTGAAATTTAACCCTTAAAATCACCTATAATTCATAGACTTTTCCATGACATGTGAATTGCAACAAATTGTGTATTGCATCACAAAATTAAAATTCCCACCCATGTTCTATTTTTATTCATATTCCATTCTACAATATAAACATGAAAAAGTTATTTCTTCATGCAAACCATATTTTTCTATTGACACAGCTTTTACAACTTGAATTGGATAGTCAACTTGATTGTTCTCAAACTTTTTGAAAGCTCATCTTTCACCTTAATAATTTTACCTTAAATGTTAGTAAACAAGGGTGTTTGGTAGACGCCATGATTGAGACTCTTAAATGTTAGTAAACAAGGGTGTTTGGTAAACGCCATGATTGGGACTCTTGGAACTAGAGTGCAATATACATAATCATTCAATAGATTTGCCAATTTTCAATTCATTTAACTCCACGGAAAGGAAATGTTTTCATTTTATATATATAAAAAACCACTATCTTTTATGTATTCATGCATCAGATATCCCTAGAGCAAATCTAACCAAAAGATTCTAAACATAAATGATTGATATTCATGGATTGATCCACCCTTCAATGTATTTAGAAATGATCGTGTGAATGGCTTTGGAAATTCTTAATTATTGAGTATTCTCAAGTCTTTGTGTAACATTGAGATAATAACGTAAGAGTGTTTTGAGATACTTATTGGTTGTGAAAAATTCTCAAATGCATTACTCCAATGTTTAACACTGTTTAGTGTTAGTAGACACCATACTCCAATGTTTAATATTGTTTAGTGGACGATGATAGTGACAGTAGCAGCGATGACAACGATGATGACGACGACGACGAGTCTCATAAAATCATATGTTTAAAATTAATGTTTTTGATATGTGTGTGTAATTGTTAAGATTCAACGCCTCAAAAACTCCTACTACACTATGATTATGCAATCCCAACACTCGATATTTGTAATTCCAAAGAATTTTTCTAATTTTTAGCCCAATTTTCAATAAAATGGAAAGAGTTAGTGTACATTTTATGAAAAAAACCTATTTATAACATATTTTGAATATTCTTTTACACAAATTGTGAATATTAAAAAATAAGTAAATGGTTAACATGCATGGATAAAAGCAGTTGTTGATATGAGTTTTATTTGGTTTTGAATGTACTTTTCAAATTTAACAATTACAAAATCACAAAATCGTCATTCGATATTTAATGATGATATCTAAAGATTGAAATAATATTTTTTATTTTTAAATTATTGAAAATATAAAATTATAGAAAATATATTTACAAAACATTTTTTTATAGTAATTATATATATTAAATTTCTAATAAATAATACATACACACTAATTTATGATATTTTTTAGACACTAATTTATAATGCTTTTTATAATTATTTTTTAAATGACACACACATATAATCATTCTTTAAATTACAAGAGTCTATTCATATATATGAAATTTTAATGATCTCTAAGACCTTCCAATATATATATATATATAATGTTCTAGATAATAAAGATTCAAGAATCAATTTGGTGGGTTAGCTCGAGTGGATGAGTGCTTTGGTTATAAAGCAAGAGGTATTGAGGTCAAATCCCTCACCAGATATATTGTAGAAAATGTTGATCCTCACTCAATGTCTCAATCAGGTCAGGCCCCATAATCAAAGTCGATGGTTTACCTCGTTTACCATCCATGAAAGTTTATAATTTCTATTAAATAAATCACAATAACTCATAAGTCGGCGGATAAGTTACGAATATGTTTTTATTAATGTGTTATAATTATTGTTTACCGATGAGCATGTATGGACGAAAAATATGGTTGACAAGGAACTAGCCCAAAATCAACACTTTCCTTTGGCTCATAGCACACAAAAGCATCCTTACCTGGGATAATATTATGAAGAGAGACTTCATAGGGCCTTCTATATGCCCGCTTTACTTGGGGGAAGAAAAAAATCAGAATCACCTGCTCAACCTTTGTTCCTATAGTTCTCAAATGTGGGACCAAAGTGAAATAGTTATGCACCCAACGAATCACAATTGAGAAGGCCTCAAAGAAACCATAGAAGGATGGAGAGACATAGCTTTTCTCTCTCCCATCCTCAATCATATCTGGCATCTCCTTCCTAGTTTCATCCTATGGTAGCCTTGGAAAGAACAAAACAAACACATCTTCCAATCCACACAACTTGATTGGCAATTTGTTTGGAAAATAATTCATGACAACATTAGAGAAACCATCCATCTGCAACATTGGAAAGACGAGGATTTAATATGTCCTCCTCATGAACAACTTATCCTGGAAAGCTGGAATATAAACTTCAACCCTTCTACCTCTAGGAACCTTCAGTGATCCTAGGACAAGGGTATCCCTTCCCATTGGTCTCCTCAACCTTCAGGTTTTACCAAGTTAAACTTTGATGGAGCATCCAAAAATAATCCAAGTGTTATCAACTTTGGAGTGTTCTTCCACAATATCTAGGGAAGCATCATTCTCATCGTTGTTGGTAGAATTGGGCATAATTATAATAATTATGTATATATTTTGGGTCTTATGAACGGTCTAAAACTTTCACAAGATTATGTATACCATCATCTGATTGTCAAAGTGGACTCCCAAATAATTCTCAGCCTCTTTGCGAGAATTCTTAATGTGGCGGACCTCGACAAAATTTCTCCCTTATGGCGCCTCACCAATGGCTTGAACACCATAGAAAATCTCACTCAGCCTCACCTAACTCTCATCCCCTCTTATATTCGAAGGTGTGCAAACCAAATTGCTGACAAACTAGAAAATATAGGGGTCGCTCAAAACAGACCGGATCTTCTCTGCACGTTCTCCACCCACACGGAACATCCAATCCTCCAGAATTGCATCACTCTGTCTCTCAGTACAAACATCCCCTTGGATAGGGTGTCAACATGTTCCACGTTCTCAAAGGAGAGGGTGGCACCTTCCAAGATTGCACTGGCCACGTGACTTGCACATGACATGCCCCTCTGCATTTATACCCCCCCTAATGATTGAATGCAACATTCATTTATGTGATATTTGGAATCGATGCTCCGACGTTCCATTCTCTATGTTTTCATCCGAGTGATGGATGAAAGAATCTGCCCATCACCTATGTTCTTGTGAAACCCTCCACTTCGACTACTTTATCATGTTGTCTCTCCTCGACTGGACCATAATGCCTCCTCACTTCTTGTAGAAGATCCTTCTAGATTTCATCTCCGACTTGTCTGGTGGCTCTCTGCTCCCTCATTATTTTTTTATGCCTTACCAACCTCTACTACACTCCTTCCTCTCCACTCCTATTGGATATGCCTCGTCTTCGCGGGAAACCAAAATGAGGCCTAGTCTGGTATCAAAACCAAGGGTGTATGGTCAATCGACACTCTCTTGTCATTCCTCAATCACCTAGATCTTTGCCCTCCTCCTCTTCCCAGTCCTCCCCTGGTTAGAGTAACATTCCTCCAATGTCATCGCCTTATTCTTATCATTTGGAATGGTTTTACCTCTATGGTAGTTCTTTGGGCTTCTCCCCTGGCCCGATCCAGGACTTGGCTTCTTCTTCGCAACCAACCACGGTCCCTCCGACACAACCACCTAATATTTACATCCACTTTCCACCACCCTCTCCCCCCATCGTGGAACCCTCTTTACTTTACCCTTTGGAGGAACCCCCCATTTCTTTGGAAGATCCTCCTGGCCATCCTCATTCATGCACATATTGCGCTTCATGCTCACAGATTCACCCCTCATGGGAAATACTACACGACTTGGTTTTTGTCATCAGAAAGGATGTGGATGACCTGCTCTTTCGTTTATATAACATGGATAGACGAGGGGGAATAATTGAATCTCTTATCACAACCTTTCTCATCTCCTTGCACTCTCCAGATCTCACAACTATTGCTTTGACAAATTCAGTGGCGATCCTTGCTCTAGGTATCCAGATGGCGACAACGAGCAACGTGGAAAAGAGAAACCGCCATCCCACATGAGTGACTGCATGAGCACAACTGTCAGCTCCCATGCTTGGTTTTGTTAATTAATTTTGATTCTTGAAGATTACTCTTGGGCCGTATATGGCACCTTGCATAGTCTTTCCATTTTTATTTTCTAGAGTTAGTCTATTTTGGTAATTTATTTTTCATGACATGCTCAACTGAATCGGTTTTCATACTGGGTGATTCAATCCATAAAGTTTAATTTTGTTGATCTTATTTTGATAGATCGACTGAATTGGTTTCCCCATGAGGCAATTCAATACAAAGAGAACCTTGACATGCTAGATGATACTATAATTTTTGTTTTTGAAAGATAGTATATAGATTCTTACTTAAAAAAAAATAGCATTTACCAATATATTTAATAAAATTATATGGTTAAAAAAATATAAAATCATAAATTATAAGTATAATTTTTCAATATTATGAAATTTTAAATTATATTTTTTAAGATAAAAAATGATATAATACTATATTTCATTTTGTATAAAATATATGGAAACTTAAATATCATAGAAAAATGAGATAGTGAATAAAAGTTTAAATGAATTTCTTATACTAACAATAATAATTTAAATAAATATGTCACAATTAAAATAATACTAAATTAAATAAAAAATTAAAATAAGTAAAATCTAAAATTTAAAAATAACTATTCATAATAATACAAAATTAAAAGAAATGGTAATAATACAAATAGTTACTAACACAGATCCATCTTAACCTTGAAGTTATCAAGTGTCAATAGGGATCAAATCTCTCAAGACGCTAACTTCTTTTAGAGTGCAAAACCTTAGGAAAAGTTGGTAATAATACCTCTTAACATTTGATAGATCCAAAGTTAACATAGATTTAGGATGGTTTCTTGGGAAATCATACAAAAATTGTACATGATTAACATTATGTATATGTACATGTCAAAGATTAATTTGATCATTTGAAATTTACTCACTTTCCTCAGCGTATGTATATGTACATGTCAAAGTATAAAGACTATTACCGAGAATGATCAATGTCAATCTATCTTCTTCAGTTTTTAGTATAATGAGACAATTTATAGATGATCAAAATTATGTGTATGTATATGTCTGAGATGAATACAATCATTTTAAATTTATTCAGTTTCCTCAGTTTATTGAGAACATAGATGGTATTATTTAGAAGTATACTTCAAGAGTTACATGAGGAATAACTTAGTTGAATAGAAATAAAGTAACAATGTTGAATGATGAAATTTTTTAATAAGAAGAATGTAATAAACTACAAATAGTTTATAATGTGAAAAATCTCAATATATATTCTTCTTTTGTTTGTATAGTCGCACTTGTTACTTTTTCCATATTTTGATATTGATCATATGAAAAGGGAGGTTAAAATAGTAGGCCACTCAAATCCTTAACTCGAGATATTGTCGTAAACATCATACCTTGTCTTTCTTTCTTCCCTATATTAATAGTAACTTTCTCCAAGGTCAATTTGTGTGATTTATGGATTGTTAATCCCCAAGCATGTTTCAAAGGGAGTTTTTTTATTACCTATTTTAATAGGTGTAATAAGAACTATTTGAGGTAATGATACTTCTACTGCACTGTAACATCCCATTGTAGTGAGCACACTTTTATATACTTATTCTTTGAGGACACTTTCGATTATGGATTATACATGATGATGATGATGATGTGGTGTGACTTATTGTTTTTGATAAATATATGTATTGATAGATGCTATTGATGAGTTTACCTGAGTGTGTAAGACGTGTGACAAATTATGGATGTTGATGGCATCAATGGACCTCCTTGGACTCCGCATTGAGTCAGGGAGTAGATTATAATTTTTTTGAGTATTTCATATTACACATATGTGACATATGATTGATTATAGCTTGATTATGTATATGGATCATTGACAATGTTTTTTCAATGGATGCAAGCTGACAATGATTTCTAATCTGACTCACATAAAGAGTAAATGGGCCATGCACAGAAACCAGATATTGAGGGAGAGGTGTGGCAGCGTCCCTGTCACAACTTACTAGCACTCTCATCATGGCTCGAATGGTGGGTTAACAATTACCTAGTTCGATAGGTTCATGATGTCACGAGGGAAGACTGAAACAATCACTCACAAAGATTTATAAGGGGTGCACAATAAGGTGGAGTCCTTATTTCTTAGAAGTGCTTAGTTTCTCACAAGTTCGACCGAGTGGAGTGTTGTCTCCAAGGGTTGGACAAACTACCAAAACTAGTCAAAGGAGAGTGACACCCATGGAGCACGAAGGTGCATCTTGAAGGGAATGTTGCCTAATTAAAAATTTGAGTCAATAAATCTAGGTGACCTAGAAAACATGAAATCTTTAAACCTTGTTGGATTTAAATAATAAATTAAAGAGTGAATCTATTAATTATAAATCTCAATAAAAGTCAAAGCCTAATTCTAAGAGTAAGCCTAAGTCTAAGTTAGTTAGGGGACTAAATTAGATTTATTAATTAAATTAAAATGAATGAGATAAATCAAATTAAGAAATAAAATAGTGAGAAACTATAAATATGAGATATAATGCACATGTGTGCATGAAATTAATAAAAAAGAATTTAAAATAAGAAAGAAATAAATATGAGAGGATAGGTGTACACATAGGATGATATCTGGAGTCTAGCTACCACTAGTCTAACTAGAAGAAGACTATTAATAAAACTCTAACTAGTTAGGAGACACTCATTAAATGAGAATCTTGGGAATAAAGAGACAACTAAGAGAGGTTTTAGAAACACTTTGGGGAATGTGAGGGAAATTGATTTTTAATTAAAATAAAATTAGTAATTACATGTGCAAACTGGGGAGAGTGTGACACGTGTGAGGGTAAATAATCCTATTTTATTTAATTAAAAAGTTAATTAATTGTGCATGTGGACATGTGTGAGTGAGGAAAATTCTATAAAACAAATGGTCTAGATGGGAAATGGATCACACTTGTTATTGGTAAATTTATGCTACCAAAATCATTTTGGAACTATGTTTTACTTGTGAGAGTTGGGGTACCAAGTTTGAGGATAGAGTGATAGTTTTTCCTTGCGAGGCAAACTTGGAGCTAGAGTATTTCTGGTTTGTATGTGCCTGGCCCTTTTGTGGCTCGGAGGGCTAAGAGAGAAGAAGAGTAACCCTAGCGTTGGTTGGGAGGTACCAGTGAAATCTTTGTAATTAGCAAGCACGAGAAAGGAAAAACACCATTTGCTGAAGAACACCTTCAAAACCATCTTCATCAGTTACCATATTCTTATTTGAGATTTGTATTTGTAAAAGATTAAATTGTATAATATAGTTTTTAGAAATTGCGGTAATTTATGTTTGTAATTCTAAAATTGAATTGGCAAGTCCCTTGATGATTTTATGAAAACTAGAAATGATTAATGGTTGCTACGATATATATACCGAATACAAATTCTAATGGTCGCTTCCATTGGTATGCATCTCAAAGTTTTAATATAGTTTATTTTCATTATTCATAGAATACATGTATTTATATATTGTACAAGTAGGATTATTTTTAAAGGATGTATAATTTAACCATATATTTTTCATTTTATTGAAAATCGGATACATTACAGAGAAGTTCGACCCTGAATTTTGAACATTGATCAAGTGATAGATCATTAGTTTTAAAATACCTGCAAAATCAATACACACAGTATCAGAAATAGGATGACAAGAGATACTTCTCTACGAGGGAATACGTGTAGATTGGAGCTCTACGCTTAAGGATAGTAATTTAATAAACTTTTTCTTTTATATTTCATTTTACTTCTATATAAATGTTCTTGATAAGATACTTTAAATCCTTTGGAATCGTTGTCAACACATTTCAACTCCGGTTTTTTTGGAATTCCTTTTTCGCTGACTTCAAGAATCAAATCCCAGATATTAGACTTACTTAATCTTCTTAGTCCTCTATATATGGATGTATAAGTTAGCTTATGAAATCTTAATTAATACTTAATATGATTTTATTTTCTTATAGTTTTATAAATGGACATGTAATGTAATAAACATTGAATATTTATATTGCTTTAAGAAGATTTCTGATCTTATCATGGTTCCTTTAAATAGATTTGTAAGTTGGCATATGAAGTCTTTATATATTGCTTGATATGTATTGATCTTCTATAGTTGTTTCAAATGCATAGGTAAAGCAGCTTGAATTATTTTTCTTATTATGATTGAATTCCTTATAGCTCTATAAATGGATATGTCATGTACGATGTACGGTAGAATTAAATGTTTATATATTATTTTAAGAAGATGTTGATCTTCTTATGGTTCATTATAAATGGATATGTAATTTAACATTGAGTTTCTTATATATTCCTTAATAAGATATTCATAATAAGTACACATAGTTGATCTACATGAAAATTGTACTTGTTACAGTCGCTCGAAGCACTTAACAAATGATTCTTGATTTGATTGAACCTCACTTGACAATTTATTAAAGATAGTTGAATCAGTTCCTCATCTGTTACTAAGTGAGATCGGAAGAG
>CBVK0100728044.1:0-15713 GCA_900067695.1 Picea abies
CTGTATTTTTACAGTCTCTGTACATTTCTTTCATTAATAGAAATCATGTACTATTGTATATATGTGTTTATGGTTGCATATCTGATACATTTATGTTATATTATTGAATATTTGTGATATCTTTATGCATTTCTTTATTATATCTCCGCTTTGATTTCGTGCAAAAACTAATTCGGATTAATTGTTCATTTGGTCAAAACATTTTCCAACAAGACAATATTTATGTTCACATGAACATGGTATATCGTTTTCCTCGTGACCTTTAGAGGGTCATATACGATTATTATAATGTCATGTTCATCAAAGGTATATAGTGGATTTCAATGAATCAGACATATCAACTATTAATTCTTTCCATGGGTCCTTCTATCCTCAAAGAATTGGGGAGCACTTATCATTTCCTCCCAGCTACTGCACACAACCTTGAACATATTGTGTAATTTGTAAGGAACTCTCAGCAAAACCTCTCATTGAATATCACTAGGAATATTTGGAAGATCCTCCATTACTTCCAATGGTGTGAACGTCCTCTCCAACCTATGTGAATGGGTGGCACTTCAAAATTTAGTGTTACCCTAAGCTTCTCATGAAGCCTTATTTGATGTGTATATGCAACTATGTGTTGTTATTTATAAGATATGAATTTGTCCCTTGTGTGAAGTATTAACCAACATTAATAGCTAATCGACATTTCAATTTTTGGGTTTATTTTTTTTCTACAAAGTGAAATGTTTATTAACTTAAAAAAATAACTCTTCAATTAAAAACTACCTTTAAATGGTCTCTAAAATATATTTAGAATTAAATTTTAATTTTTTATTTTTTTTACATACCAAATGCTTCCAATAATGTTTTTCATATTTCTAGATGATATTATCAATATCTTAACCAAATCTAAAGCTGAGTTTAAATGTAGTTAATATTGTCAAATAATAATAACATGGTCATTGCTAAGATAGACACCAAATCAGTGTATGAGACCCCCTTGTTTATGGTCAAACAATAATAACAATAATCTAATTTTAAGGTCACATGCAAGATACACACCAAATTGGTGTATGAAACCCATTTGTTTATGGAACAAGGGACCCCCTCCACAAAGCGATTTGACTACTAAAGTCTATGTAGGTGTATATACTTTACCCCCTTCTAGATTTGAACCTATAAAAATATGACACATAATTGTTGTTGGGCAGCATGACGTGCTTGTTATCCTCCCCAATTGGATTCAATCCCCTCAAAGTGGCCATGTGTTGGTTTATTGTGATAAGGCTAGAAGGGTAGATGACCGTTGGGATAGAGGTCCACACTAATGGGCTTTGGGATGAGTAAAATAGAGTCTAGAGGATGTAAGATAAGATTTAAAAACTTTTACCCCAAAATATGCCAATTTCTTCCTCAAAATGGTTGTGGATGGGATTTGCTGCTAAAATGGGCCCTGGAAGGCAATTCTTCCAATTTTTCCACCCCAAAAATTGCAAATTTTATTAATCCCAACATTAATTTATTTATTTAAAAAAAACAATTAATTCTTCTAAAATTTTATTTTGGTGTTTTAAAAATATTTTTACTAAATCACCATGAGTTAAAAGGTTGGAAAGTCATATTGTTTGAAATTGACATTTAATGTAGTTTTATGGATAGTATAAATTAGTTTTTATCTTCCTCCTTTTAATATCATAAATTATTTTAACCTAATACCTTTTAGGAATTATCCAATGTCTCTATTTCACTATGGAATCCCCATTTCACTATATAATTTGTGAGAGTTTGTTCTTATTAAATAGCAATGTTGATTTTCTTCTTATTGTAGTTCAGAAATAGACATGTTTTTTATTTTTTTAAATAGGGTTGTAATTAAAGTAAATTTGGGGCTTAAAATGGACCTCTTAAAGAAAATATTAAAATACTAAGAGTCTTAGAGATATTATCTAGTGAATATTAATCTACATTGTCTCATTAATGATAATTACTAAATAAGTTGGGTTAGTATAGAGTTACGAGATGAGAGTTAATAATAATAATAAAATATTTATATCTACATGCACACACAATAAATAATATAATACTATGCAATATTATTATATTAGTTAGTTATATTGTATATACATCACATATAAATTTTCTATTATATAGCTCAAGTGGATGAGTGACATTGATGTTGAGATAGTTGGGCCTCTCTCAATGTCCCATAATTAGGGATAAATTACCATCCATGGATCACCCTGAGGAGGAAATGTCCCCACTAGTTTAAGGTCCATTATCAAGTCCAAATTACCATTTACCATCCATGGATTATGGGGAAATACTAACACAATTTTCCAAGAGGGTTTCCTTGAAAAAATGAATTGTTATTATATATAATTTAATAAATAATTTAAAGTGATTTCATTATGATTTTAATTAATGTGAGATTTATTATTTTAAGGACTAAAAGTAGTGATAATGTAAAATACTTTATATTTAGTGATAATGATAATGTAAAATTCTCTATATTACATATTTTAATAATGTTTTTCACATTTTGATATTATATTACAAATTCCTTAACAAACGCTATGTCTATATGTAGTTGAATATTTTCAAATAATAATAATAATAATAATAATTATTATTATTATTATTATTATTATTATTATTATTATTGTTATTATTATTATTAATTATTATTATTATTATTATTTAATAACAATAATCTAGTTTTAAGGTCACAACCAAGCCAGACACTAAATTGGTGTATGAGACTCCCTTATGGGACAAGGGAAACCCTCGTTTTGACTACTAAAGTCTATGGAGGTGTACATACCCTACCCATTTTTGGATTTGAACAAAAAATTGTCTTTGATTTTTATATATCAAACTCAATGATTATTGTTGGTTGAATTTCTTGAAACTCTATTGGTTTTTGAATTCCATCTCATCAACATAGATTCTTAGATTTGAATTTCTACTCATCAACATAGAATTTTCTTTTGAGACTCATTTTGACCCCACATTTACTCTAATCAATGGTCACCTCCTTGTAGTATCTTAATTTCTCTTATTCTATCATTATATATCATGCCATAATCTCTCCTTAAATTTGGATGTAATAATAATTTCAATATTATCGTTACTGTGTAGAGTGACCTCTTCCTCAACACCCAAATGATTTAGCCAATACTTGGCATCTTCATGCCAACCCTACTTGAGTCACATGTAGTTTTGACTAGAGTTTGAAGTAACCTTTGGAAGGATCTTTTCTTCCATGTTGTTTATCTTGTTATTTACATTAAGTACCTAGTCATAGTCATGCTCTCAATGGAGCAATGACCTACTTATGTGAAGGGGATATGATTGGGTGTAGTGCCTTTAATTTTAAGACCATAACTCACAAAATTATTTTTAATTTACTCCATCTTTATGCACAATTATATAGACATGATACAACCAAAAACATCACAACCATAAAGGATAATAGGAGTGGAAACAATCTCAAAGTAGAGTCTCAAGTCCAAAATCCAAATCTCCACTAATTTACAATTGTTTTGAAGTCCATAACATGCTTTCCAATCTCGATTTATCCTTTTCTAAATTCTATTGTTCTAGTTAAACTTGTGATGAAGATTAACTTTAATATATTTCTATCAAGTCACTTCCTCCAAGATATTAATGATCTGGATTTATGAGCAGAATGAAATGAATAACAGATTGAATACAATAAAACAAAGATATGGAGAACAACAACAAATATCCAATGAACAATAGCTTCTATTGAATAAAAAAAAAGGTTGAAACTATAAAACTGCATAATTGAAAACAACTTGCTCGAATGGTGGTAGTTATCTCTAAGAAGATATGTGGCTTCTATGTGCATCCCTATGAGAATAATGATTACAATGAGGTTCCAGAGGCCTTTCCAACACTACTCATGAATTCCAAAACCCTAGACATACAAAAATCTAATACTAGGAGATGAAACACAAAACATTATGTGGGCCAAGATGGGTACATTGGTACCTAAACTTCCTAGGGTCATATTTTTTGCATACAACCTCTATTTTAGGCGCAAGATATCCCATTGGAATTTTATTTTCGATAACTACACATTATTGCATCAACTCTAACTCCATTTATATTTTTACTATGGAGAGTAAAAAAAGTTATTGTTTAGGGCCCCAAAATGGCCCCAGAAGCACAAAAAGATGTATTGGCATGGAAAATTACAAAATAAACCTATTGGACTAGGTGGGAGGCCACCGATATCCACCTAGAAGCTGGGTAGGGCTTCAAACAACCTTCAAAGTGTAGAACCCACAATTACAAAGAATTACAGAAGAACGTCTCGAATTAAAAATGTCAAGATGAAACAGTTGGAATAGGTGGGTGGCCACCAATATCCACATGGATTAGTCCTCTTGCATTAGAAAGAAATGGCCTCCATTGCATTGAGTGCTCCCATCAATTGAGGAAATTTATATTGAATTTGGTTCTAGGTGAGCCACTTTCCTTGGTGCAGGAGCTTCCCTGCCTTGATAATCCGATAAATTTGGATCCTCTGTTGACAAGTGCCCTTGACCTGTATGTCAACTATCTAATCAGTGGATTCTTGTTCGATGTAGTCAAGGTTGATATTTGTTTGTGTCAATTTTTGTGCGATCTCCGAGGTGTCCAATAATGGTGGAAAATATGTTCGTAGGAGGTCCACATTGGAAAATGGGTGCAATCCAAGGAAGGGGGGGTGTTGAGCTCAAAAGAATTGTCACCCACAACCTTGGTGATAGTGTAAGGCCCATAAAGAAGTGGACAGAGCTTCCTATGGGGCCCTGTAAGGTGTTCTTTATGAAAATGTAACCAAACATTGTCCCCCACCTGAAACTTGTGTGGTACCTAATGTTGATCATGGTGTTGCTTGTACTTAGCATTAGCTTTCTGTAAAATCTCATAGACTTGTTGAAGTATGTGATAAATCTGCTTAGTGAATCTAATGCCTTTTTCAACCTCAAAATGAACATGGGAAGAATCTGTCTATGTGGTTGCAAGAGGTAGTGCAACATCAATGGGACCCACGGTTTGGAATCATAGCCCCACTTGAAATGGTATATGGTATCTGGATTTATGAGAAGAATGAAATGAATAACATAATGAATGTAATAAAACAGATATATGGAGAGCAACAAAAAATATCCAATGAACAATAACTTCTATTGAATAAATAAAATAGCGTGAAATTGTAAAACTGCAGAACAGAAAACAACTTGCTCGAATGGTGGTAGTTATCTCTGAGAATAGATGTGGCTGCTATGTGCATCCCTATGAGAATAATTATTACAATGAGGTTCTAGAGGCCTTTCTAACATTACTCATGAATTCCAAAACACTAGACATCCAAAAACATAACACTAGGACATGAAACACAAAAAGTTATGTGGTCCATGATGGGTAAGTTGGTACCTAAACTTACTAGGGTCGTAACTTTTGCATATGACCTCTATTTTAGGTGTGATGTCTCGTTGGAAAGGTATCTTCGAGAATTATAAACTATTCCATCAAACTCTAACTCTGTCTATATTTCTACCATGGAAAGTAAAAAAAACATTGTTTAGGGCCCCAAAACGACCCTGGAAGTACATAAAGATGTACTGTCATGAAAATTTCCAAAATAAACCTTTTGGATTAGGTGGGAGGCCATCAATATCCACCTAGAAGTTGGGTAGGGCTTCAAAAAACCATGGAAGTGTAGAACCCACAATTACAAATAATTACAGAAGAACGTCCTGAATTAAAAACTGTCAATATGACATAGTTGGAACAGGTGGGTGGCCACCAATATCCACTTGGATTAGTCCTCCCCCATTAGGAAGAAATGTTATCCATTGCATTGAGTGGACCCATCAAGTGAGGAAATTTCTATTGAATTTGACGCTAGGTTATCCACTTTCCTTGGTGCAGGAGCTTCCCTGCTTTAATATCCTAATAAAGTTGGATCCTCTATTGATGAGTGTCCTTGAACTATATGTCCACTATCTGATCAGTGGATTCTTATTCCATGCAATCAAGGTTGAGATTTTTTGGTGTCAATTGTTTTTCTATCTTTGAGGTGTCCAATAATGGTGGAAAATATGTTCGGAGGAGGTCCAGATTGAATATTGGGTGAAAGACAAGGAAAGGGGGGTGTTGAGCTCAAAATTATTGTCACATACAACCTTGATGATAGTGTAAGGCCCATAGAAAAGTGGATAGAGATTCATTGGCCCATATGTGTTATTTTTGCAAATGTAACCAGATATTCTCCCCCAGCTGAAACTTGTGTGGTACCTGATGTTGATCATTATGTTTCCTGTACTTAGAATTGGCATTCTCTAAAATCTCATGCACCTATTGTTTCATGTGATAAATCCACTCAATGAATATATTTCCTTTGTTGGCCTCATAATGAACATGGGAAGAATCTTTCTATGTGGTTACAAGAGGCAATGAAACATCAATGGGACACACGGTTTGGAATGATAGCCCCACTTGAAAGGGGCTATGGTTGGTGGAGCTATGGAGATCCCTATTGTAGTTCTGCTAAACATAGGGAAGACTCTCATCCCATGTACATGGATTCTTAGAGTTATACATGTGAAGGATGCACACAATCATATTATTGAAGACCTTTGTTTGGCCATTAGTTTGAGGGTGGAAGGCAATGAATTTATTGAGCTTGGTGTCCAGCAGTGACCAGAGACTTTACCAAAATGTGTTGAGGAACCTGTTGTCCCAATTGGAGATGATGGTCTATGGTATCCCAAAATGGACCCACACTCGTTCTAAGAACATCTTGGTAGTATATGTCGTTGTGATGATCTTCTTGCAGGATTTAAGAATGGCCATATTTTAGAATCGATCAACCATCACAAATACACAATCATTTCCTTACTTTGTGGATTGAAGGCCTCACATGTAATCCATAGAGATGGATTCCTAAGGCCTCTCAGGAGTAGGAAGAGGGGTCTATAATCCTTGCTTCTTGATGGTTTCCTTGGAAATGGGATAGGCAGTGACAGATCAAATATACTTGCTGACGTTCTGTCAAATTTTTGGCCAATAAAAATGTTTTTGTAGAACAACCATAGTTTTTTCCGTGCCAAAATGTCCTTCCATCCAACTATAGTCAGCCTCCCAAATCATCTTTGCAGACTCTCTTGTAGGAACATAGAGATGGCCCAAATGGCATAACAATCCATCCTAAATGTGAAAATTGGTGGCATTCTCACCTGTACCCAACAGATTATAGGTGGTGATGAAGAAAGGATCTCGTTGATAAAGCTAGGGAAATTGATCCAGGTGTATATTGGTGGCCACCCACCTATTCCAATTGGCTCCTCTTTACAGGTTTTAGTTAAACACAGTCTTGTGAACTTCTTTGTAATTGTGGGTTCTATAATTTTGGGGTTATCTAAATCCCTCCACAACTTCCAGGTGGGTATTGGTGGTCACCCACCTAATCCAACTGACTTATTTTAGAAGTTTTCATGTCAGTACATCGTTTTGTATTTCGAGGGCTATTTTGGGGCCCTAAACAGTGTTTGTTTGTCTTTCCACAGTCAAATTATATGTCGAGTCAAAGTTTGACAACATAATGTGTAGTTCTTGATAAGACCTTTCTAATGTGATATCAAATGCCTAAAATGAAAGTTGTATGCAAAATTTTACAACCCTAGAAAGTTGAGATACCAACTTACCCATTGGCTCCCACAGAACTTTTGATGTTTCATCTCCTAGGGTTATGGTTTTGGATGTATAGGGTTTTGGAATTCATGATTAAAAATGCCTCTAGAGCCTCATTGTGATCATTTTTCTCAAATGAATGCACATAACAATGACATCTCCTCTCAGAGATAGCTACCACCATTCAAGAAAGTTGTTTCAGTTCTGTAATTTTACAGTTTCAACCTATTATATTTATTCAATAGAAGTTATTGTTCACTGAATATCTTTTGTTGTTCTTCACATCTCTTTGTTATGGTATTCAATCTATTATTCATTTTGTTCCACTCATAAATCTAGATCATTGGTATCAGAGTGGTCTGCTCTTCATTTTTTTTTCTTTATGTATGTCCCTAACAAGATCTGGGTACAAGAAGTTTGGAGTCGATCCAATCGAGCCTTTGCAAGATCGATCGTGTTGAACTCACACAAAAATCATGGTAGAGAAGAAGAAATATGATGGATTAAAAGATCCTTTTAAAATGTTGCTTGGGGAATCCCTTGTGCGAAAAAGGAACGAGATTATGGACAATTTTTCACATATCCTTTGGAAACTACCCTTTCAAGGTACAAGTAAATTTTGATATTCCATTATTTCAAATCCATAACATGCTTTCCAATATCCATTTATGCTTTTCTCAATTCTATTGTTCTAGTTGAAATTTTGATGAAGATTAACTTTAAGATATTTATATGAAGTCCCTTCCTCCATGCTATTAATTATCCAAATTTATGATTAGAATGAAATGAATAACATATTGAATACAAAAACATAGAGATACAGAGAAAAACAATAGATATCGAGTGAACAATAATTTATATTGAATAAATAAGATAGGATGAAATTGTAAAACTACAAGAATTGAAAACAACTTTCTCTAATGGTGGTAGTTATCTCTAAGAAGAGATGTGGTTGCTATGCACAACAATCTCAGTAGAATGATTTCAATGAGACTCCATAGGAATTTTTAACATTACTCATTGTAACATCCTCAACCCTCCAAGGGCCAGGAAAATTCTACCAACACTTATGAATTTAGCCCTTTAAATATCTGATACCAAAATGTAACATTCTCTAGGTTGTCAACCCACGTTAGGAGTAATGATACTATGGAATAACACTTATATAACATGCATTTAAATAAATTCAATACATTAATGTAGAGTAAGAACATAGTTATTTCTATCACGTATAATCCATGGAATTAATAATAATTCAAATGAAGAATAGTAAACATCACCGCAACGGAATACAGGATAATATTGCAAGCATCACAAATATGTATTTAAAATATGAATTTAAATAGATGCATATACTTATCCTTGAAAACTAGACATAATTCACCAACTGCGTCCAGACCTTCCATGAACCTCCCATCCTTAGATCGTGTTTCTCATCACTCTTAGTAGTAGGTCATCCCTAAGCTGGGACTAAGATCCACTGGGCAGGGAATCCTAGGCTAGGAAAGGTCAATGGAAAGACACCCAGTTACAGAGGAAGTATTTTCTCCCAAGAGTCACTTATGCCCACTGCTAATAGACTCTCATTCCCCACATGCTTCTCCCACCCTAGGAGTATACACCTTCACTGTCACCAATACAATCCTTCGAATGCTAATCTCCCTTGCCTTGGGCTTCAGCAACAGACTAGACTGGAAATCTCAGAGTTCTGTAGTAGCTACAGGACCCCTTACAGGAGATCTCACTTCCTCAACACATTCTCTCACCTGGAGAGAGTTACTCATAGACCTGACAACCTACTTCTTCAACTCAGTTCCAACATAGGGAGGATGCAAAAACAAGGCTCAACAATGAGCATACAATGGAAACAAGCCACCCCCAGTCAAGAACTATGTGGCCACAACAATCAACTGGGAAAACGGGAATGGACACCCAAAAAATTAATAGTCAATAGTAAGTCATAGGAAGGTTCAACAATTATAGGATGTGTAGGGCTTCTCACCAAGCTACACATGAGACACAGCTTAGATCACAACTTTCCACTGGTTTTTGGTGTGTTGAGCTTCTCAGCCAAGAAACACAGGTCAACTTCATGGTTCTGGTTTTAGAGATGCATGAGGGTGTGCAATAGTCAATGATGTAGGTCCAATGGTTTTAGATGGAGCATCCCCCCCCAACATGACTCAGTTCTTTGGTTTAACTTTCATGTGTCTGGGTCGACACATGTCTCCCATGAAGCTGCATGCACTCCATATGCATGCATTTAGGACAAAACATATACATTTACATAGTACTTTGGAATAATAATAAATTATTATTCCCAAGGGCTTAATCCCCCAATCTTAGACCCTCTTTCTTACCTTTTATCCCCTTCTCTCTTACCCAGGATTTGTGGAAGCTTATTCCCCCATGACTCACTCACCATGGTCGGTCCACACGCAAAGATGCTTATCTTTTATTAATAATGTGCATAATTACATGTACAAAATCAGGTTGCTAGCCTTTAACACTTAGGCTCTTTGGACTAATAAACACATAATCCTATCATCTTATCAATACTCGGTTCACCACCCTACAAAACATGATTACAATAGGGCTCACTCTTTGTGATATTACAATCCCCTCCCATTATTTTTTCACTGTCCTCGGTGAAAATTTCACACAAAATCCGTAGGATTTTCAAAATCCTCAAGAAGATGTGGGTATTCTGCCTGCATAGCATCCTCATGCTTCCATGTCGTGTCCTCAGGACTGTACCAGGCCCACTATATGTTTACAAGTCCTAGATCTCGATTCTGGTGTTGTTTTCTTTTCCTGTCCAATATGCACACATGATGCACTTGTAGGACACCTTCTTGATCCACCTGAATCACATTCCAATCGATAACATGATTAGTATCAGGTATGTTTTTCTTAAGAAATGAAACATGTAACACATTATGTATAGTCATGGATGCATGTAATGAAATAATATATGCAATTGGCCCAATCCTTCCTAGGATTTCAAATGGCCCACAAAATCTGGCTTTTGACTTGGCACAGTTTCCCAGCCTTAGGGAAATTCTATTAGCTTTCACTTTTAGGAAAACATGGTCAGCCACTTTAAACTCCCTATGGGTTCTTTTTTTATCAGCATAAGGTTTCTGCCTGTCCTGGGCAGTTTTCAAATTTTGCTTAATTTTAAGCATTTGCGCTTCCATTTCCTTGAGAAACTCTATCCCAACTACTTCTTTGTCAGCTAGATTATCCCAGCTTACTGGAGTATTTCACTTTCTTCCATAAATTTCTTCAAATGGGCTCATCTTCAATGATGATTGATACCCATTGTTGTAGGTGAATTCTACTAAGTGCAGGTAGTCTTCTGATTTCAATGGTTTGTCCATCACATACATTCTCAGTATGTCTTCTATCACTCAATTCACCCACTCTGGCTACACATATGAATCAGGATGGTAGGTTGTACTGAAATTCAAATTCGTTCTAAATCCCTTGAATAACCCCTTTCATATATTTGAGGTAAATTTCTGGTCTCTGTCAGACACAATTGTCTTGGGAATTTCGTGCAATCATGCTACTTTCTTCATAAAAATATCAACAACATATGTTGCCTTATGAGTATTCTTTAGTGGAATAAAATGGCATCTTTCGTAAGATTTTCCACCACCACAATGATTGAGTCATGCTACTTGCTTGTTCTAGGAAATCCCATGATGAAATCCATTGTCATCACTTCCCACTTCCACTTAGGAATGGGTAAAGGTTGTAGCAACCCTATTGGGTGCTTGTTCTCATCTTTAACCTTCTGGCACTCCATACATCTGATGATGTATTCAGCAATATCTTTCTTCATACCTAGCCATAAACAATGTCTCTTTACTATTGGCACAATTTTTTGATATCCAAGGTGCCCTGCATAAGGGGCATTATGCATTTCATGAAAAATTATACGTTTCAAGTCCTGGACATTAGGTACATGAATTATGTTCTTGTACAGAATTATTCCATCAGCCCCTAGTTTATAAATATCCACTTTCTGTGGCATCTTACCTTGTTGTATCTTTGCTACCAAATCTCTGTACTGAAAATTTGTATTTTCATCCTCCAAAATCCTTCCCTTTATAACAGTTTGGTACGTGCTAGTAGATGTAGCATTAACTTGTGCACCTTTTTGCTAAGTGCATTAGCCACCTTGTTTTCCTTCCCTTTGATATTCTTTATATCAAAGTCGTATTCACACAGAAACTCCAGCCACCTACTCTACCTAACATTTAGGGTGGGCTTGTCAAACAAGTATTTCAGACCATTGTGATCTGTTCTCAATCCAAATCTCCTCCCCATGAGGTAATGTCTCCATTTCCTCAGAGTGTGAACGATTGTTTCCAACTCCAAATTGTGAGTGGCATAATTCTTTTCATTCTCTTTCAACTTCCTAGACTCATAACATATTATGAATCCCTTCTGGCTGAGGACTCCTCCCAGCCCTTCCTTACATCCATCAGTGCATACCATGAAATCTTCATTTGGGCCTGTGGTCCTCAGGATTGGAGCACTGGTTAATATTTGCTTCAATTGTTGGAATCTTCTCTCACAATCCTCTATCAACAAAAACTTATTTTCCTTGCAAAGAAGTGCTAGGGTGATTTATCCTCGAGAACCCTATGATAAACATTCTATAATATCCCACTACACCCCTAAAGGATCTAAAATTTTCCACATTCCTTGGTGTTGACCATTCTATGATGGACTCAATCTTTTTAGGATCCACGATGATCCCTTCCTCTGAAATAATATGCCCCAAGTAATGGATATGTTCCTGATAAAATGAGCATTTTCTCAACTTGGCATACAACTAGTGTTGTCTTATCACTTGCAACACCATCCTCAAGTGTTGTTCATGATCTTCCTCTAACTTGGAATACACCAAAATTTCATCTAGGAAGACTATGAAAAACTTATCTAGATAGTCCCTGAACACACAATTCATTAAGCACATAAAAACAATGGGTGCGTTCGACAGCCCAAACGACACCACTATGAACTTATAATGACCATATATTTTTCTAAAGACAGTCTTTTTGATGTCTTCATCCTTTATTATTACTTGGTTATATCCTGATATGAGATCTATATTTGAAAATATCTTCGCATCCTTCAACTGATTGAATAGGTCATCAATCCTTGGTAGAGGGTACTTGTTCTTGATAGTTACTTTGTTCAATTGCCAAAAATCAATGCACAACCTCAACGTTCCATCCTTCTTCTTCACAAAGAGAATTGGGGCACCCCAAGGCAACATGCTTGGTTGAATGTACCCCTTCCTCAAAAGATATTCAAGCTGCAACTGAAGTTCTTTCAGTTCTGGTGTGCTCATTCTATAAGGAGATTTTGACACTGGAGTTGCTTCAGGCGACAAATTTATAGAGAAATCAATATCTCTCTTCGGAGGTATTCCAGGTACCTCCTAAAATACATCTTCAAACTCTTTTAGTACCACATGGTCTCTAATATTTGATACCTCATCCTTATATGCTTCCTCCATATGGGTTGCAAACAACTGACAACCTTTCCTGTAGCATTTCTTCAGATGTAATGTTGAAATTTCTCTAACAACTATAACTCGGAGAATTCCTTGAATTGTTTTCTGATTCCCCTCCTTATCTAGGCAAGTGAATTCCTTGTTACAAAAATTCAGGAGGGAATGGTGTTGGTGTTGTAGGAAAATCTCCCTGCAGACAGGTAGATCACCTCTAGAGCTTGACCTTAACCCTAGACAGAAAAGTGCTTATCATGGACACTGACTTCCTTTCAAATCTATCTAAACTAACACATGAGAAGGGAGGATGATAGAAGTACCTTTTTATCGACGTTTGTCCCTGCACGCTCCAGGTTTTGCTCCAATCCTTTGCTCCTCGCTCAATCCTGTGGACAAAATGAGATACGACCGCTTCCTACTCTATTGATGTTAGCTTGAAAACAGATCTATCAACTACTGATAAGTTCATGTGACATTAGACACAAACTAGAAAGAAACATGCCAAGTGTGTCATATTGATGAGAATAATGACAACAGTATTTACAATCGTAGATGTGAATGTGACAGCTTCATCAAGTACCCTTTGTCTAACCCTTGCCTGAAAGTTCCACAATCTAGATAACAACAGCTTCATTGATCACTCTCCTTTGGCTGATTGTGAGTTTCCTCCAAGATCATAAGTCTCATGTATCCAATTCTTCCTCCTTTTCCACCATCATGGAGCCTGTTTATATAGGTTAAGAGGAGCTTAACCTCTTGAGTTATATTTAGAACAAGTTGGGAACCTTCTCCCTAGATCAGGGATCTCTTGATGAAACCAAGAATTTGAGCACAACTGCCTCCTAATCTCGAAAGATCCTCCCCTTATTCTCCTCAACGGGCCAACTACTGCCTCAGATTAGGAAGCGCTCCCTCAGAAGGGGCATCAGAGCATTGTAGCGCTTCCTGGTAAGCCTTGGGGGAGTTCCAACACTCTCAAGATGAGCAGTGCTCCTTCAAAGGGGTCTGGGCAGCATTATAATGCTCCCTGAAGCATGATAGGGGAGCGCTAGTGCTTCTGGAGCTGAACTGGGGGAGCGTTCCCCCTCAAAACCTTTGTTTTTGGGCTCCTTTCAGGTGTCAAGATTTGTTTGACTTTAGTAGACCAGTTCTCCTCCTTCAAATTAGTCTTATAAGTGTCTCCTTACTGTCGTTGTCATGAAAATATGTCTGAACATCATTTGCGACACTAGTGACCAACTTGCGACACTTGCGAAAGTTTTAGGGAAGATGCGACACTTATGACGAATGAGAGGGACATGCGACACTTATCCAGCTGAGAAATTTTGATGTGTAACAGAATTCCCCCCAAAGTATGAAGTTAGAAGATGCCAACTGATAACTGGAATACTTTGTAGATGCTCAAGCAAGGGTATAGACTCGGAGAACCTGACGAAAGATGCACACAAACATCCAACAAATATCATGACATATTTCAAAACCCAAGGTAGGCATACCTATGCTTGGATGATCAAGACTTAGCAGGATATGGCCGCCATAAAATACACTGTGGATCCATAATCGTATTGATAAAAAGGTATAGCCACCAAAGATACAATGTGGATCTATACTCTGATGACTCAGACTGATCATAGCCACAAAGAATACACAGTGGATCTACGAGATGACAAGACATAGCCACGACCAATACAAAGTGGATCTATGTAACAGTGTACATGTCATTGTTCAATAGAAATCCTTTGCAACCTGGGCTAAGCATAAAGTGATGGCTCAACCCAGGGTCTTCATACCAATCCCAATATGGTACGAATCTGACCATGTGAATGGATGTCCTAATGTCGAACATGGCAGAAACCACTTGATTACTGGTCAATGATGTAAATCGTTAACAAGTGCGAGGGAGATCACCATTAATGTCAATGATTCCCAAGGTACCCTAGTACATTCTAGCGAATGTGAATAGATGAGCTGAGGTCGAACATCCATGGAATCATTCGATTAGGAGTCAATGATGTAAACCCACTGTTGAATGTGAGGAGGCCTGCCATTGAGGCATGCAGGTCCCAAAGTACTAACTTGTTTCTAAGTCGAATTCCTGGATAATGTGTTGGAGTCGACAGGAATAGACTCGTTGAGGGAGGGCCTTGATGTATCCCCCATCAACGACATGAAGTAGACATGGAGATGTAATTGGTATATCAAATGGAATGACACATGTTTTGAGGCAAGATATTTGGGATGGTTGACTCTCGAGGCGGATACTTCCCTTGAACATTGAGGCACAACAGCAGAACACGACATGGACCAAAACTATGCAATGGATACTGTGAATTGCGTCGGGTGACCCAAAGGAGTGAAAGGAAACTCAAAGGATTGGCTCAGTGCAAAGGTTCAGTGGACTATGATATATGCAAAGTGACAAAGTGTTGTGTTCAAGGGCGACTCTAAGAAGTGTTGGATGATGTTCCCAAGAGACTGCTTGGCTTGC
>CBVK0100728045.1:0-15713 GCA_900067695.1 Picea abies
TGTGATCTTCTAACATATTTTTATGAGAAATGTGTTTTTTTTTTTTTTTTAAATGTTTTTTAGGGGTAAATAATCAAAATAAAAGTTAAAATTACAAAATTAATTTGTTACTATGTTTTTATTATTGGTATTTAAATAATTATTGGTTTTTCAAAAAATTCTATAATTAATTTTTATTTTTCTTTATTTTTTTATGTTTTTATCAGGTTGTTATTATTATTATATATTCATTTTAAGTTTGCTTGTTTAATAATTATGCAAATAATTGGAGAAATGTTATTTGTATTTATATCATTATTGTTTTTTCAAATATATATATAATTATTATTATTATTATTTATCTGTTTTTATCAAGTTGTTATTATTATTATATATTTTTAATGACAACATTAAGTTGACTTGTTTAATAATCATGCAAATAATTAAAGCAATCAGATTTTCTTAAAAAAAAATTAAATGCTTTTTTAAAGTAATAAAAAAAATCAAAATTAAATTTTAAATAATAAAATTAAATTTATTTATATAATTATTATTTTTCTTTTAAATATATAATTAATTTTAAATTTGATTTATAATGTGTTTTATGAAATTATTATTATTATACAGTTTTTAATTAAAACAATAACTTGACTTGTTTAATACTTATATACATAATTTAAAACACAATTCAAAATTCAAAAGCATTTAATTTCAAATATATATATATATATATATATATATAAAACAAACAAATTTCAACTTCAATCATTCTTCACTAAAAAAAATTCAACTTCAACTACCTAAAAGACTAACATATGTATGTCTATACTTATAGAGAAATTGAAGATTAATAATTGAAAGTAAGTTTCCTAAAAGACTAACATATGTATGTTACTTATAGAGAAATTGAAGATTAATAATTGAAAGTAAGTTTCCTAAAGTGCATGGATATATATATTAAATAACTTTGTAATAATTGTGGGAAGGTGTATATTAATATATTTTTTTAACTAAATAAATAAAAAACAAATTCTTATGATTCACTTTTTCTTCTATACAAAACAAAAAATAATAATAATTAAAAATTAAGAAAATAATATTTTTATTTTTTTTTATTTGATGTGAAAAATATCTATTATTTTCTATTAATGCCCTCCACCCACATATGTGGGTTGGGGGGCATTAATAGAAAAACTTAATAAAGTTTTTCTATTAATGCCCCACCCACATAATAATAATAATTACAAATTAAGAAAAGAATATTTTTATTTATTTTTATTTGATGTGAAAAATATCTATTATGTATAGTAAATTGTAAAAATACTTATAAAGAAAAAGCATTGATTGACTAATAATATAATAATATAATCATGAAAACTTACTTTTTCTTTTCTTCCTTTGTAAGTTTGTACATTGGAGAATTTAAGTTCCCACTAATTTTGATAAATTTAGGATTAAGATAGTGTTCTCGATAGATCCAATGTAAAAACTAATTATACTATCAAATTACTTGCATCCAATAGAAATAGAAATCCAATATTAAATATATTCTATTAATTATTAAGAGGGAGAAAATAAAAATAGAACAAAATTGATCTCACAAGAAACTATCAAATTGCATACATGATTGTGATAAAGCTAAGAAAAAATGACACTCTTGTCCACTTATATTTAATATCAACATTGGAAAAGATAAATATGTATTTTTTTATTATTTTTCTAAAAACATAAGCACAAATTTTATGTAAGTAAAATGGTTCTTCTAGGTGTTTATTATAAATTGCTAATTTTGAAAACTAATTTCTCCATTTCCCTATAGTAGAGACATTTTGTTATGCACCAAAAAATTTATTTTCAAGTCACTTCTTAAAACAATTTTGTAGTGTAATTGTTTTCCTAAAACATTGTCTTTATTTTTTTCCAAAGCTAATCTTTTTTCCTTTTTAATTATTTAGTATGTGAATTCACTTACTGCTCACAAAGTTTTATCTTTTACATTCATAACTATCACCGCTATTATGAACTAATTCATAATTTTCTTTTACTCTAAATTTTTATATCCAATACTTTTGTCATTTCACATTTTATATATGTTCCTCATCTACTCTTCAACTTCCATAATCCTTAAATTATGTGAAAACTTATATCAACTCTCATTCAACTTGTGATCCATTGTGTGAAACATTATACTTCCTTCCTTGAGCTTCACCTCCAAGTCTCGAATCTCTCCACTAATTCTCTTCTCTTTCTCTACTTTGTGTAATCTCTCCTAACACCATTTTTTTAAAATAAAATTAAATATTTAATCTTATGTTTGTAATAGTGTTTTAAACTTTCTATGAATCTAGTCAACTCATGTTTAATACAAAAATTACTTGCTACTCATTCATAAATTTCAGAATGTCACCGTGACACAATGAAGACTTTATTACCAACATTCACTTACTCTACATGTATACAATTATAATTAGTGTTAATTCCATTGATTTAAATGTAATTTATCACATTATTAACTAAATTGATTTCACCATCATTTAACATAACATTATTCCAAAGTTGAATCTATCCATTCTGACTTCGAAGATAACTCCCAATGACTATATGATTTTGCAAAGATTGATGCTCTACTCAATGATTCAATGTTGAGGCTTGCACGTAAATTATTGATAAGTATTTCGTCAGAACCAATGATTCCTATGTTGAAATCATATAAACATGTTACCCATTTACTTATATCCTTATATAATTATATATCATCAAATAGTAACTCATGTATATTCTATATTTACTATTGTAATTATTTATGCTAACCATTTCAACAATTATGCTATCCCAATATAATTAAATATGCCATCTAAGCAATAGTCACCAATTAGTTATGCTATACATAACTCAACCTTTTAACTATACTATCCAAGTATTGGATCAAACCTACATATAATACATAACACATCTTCTTATTTTATTGTATCATTTATTTGTTGTTTGGGTTCCCAAAAGTTAGCGCATACATATATATATATATATATATATATATGTTACCTATGTAATGAAGTGTATGTGGATTTAATCCACTTATCATTCATGTAAGTACTCATATATATTTAATGAACCTAACTTTCGATTCCACAAAGCACTAAACCTCAGGCTCGCAATCCTTCATGTTGCTTAGAGAGCTACCAAATAGTTGCCACTTGGATCGACTCGTACTTCATTCCACTTCACAAAATAATGGATTTAATCACCACCTATTAAATTAATCTCCCTTAATCGTGAGTTTTAATTAATGTGAGATGGTGTTATCTTCAATTAGAGTCACAATCAACTTGGTGCCATTACTATCCAACTACCTTGATTCGCAGTACTAGTAAGCCATTTAGTTCATGCATGGAAATCTGTGAGCTTCCTTCTAACCTTTGTTCACTATGACGAATCGAGAGTATGGAGCGTAGGGATGAAGGATCCACTCTCTTTGTGTAGATGAGGGTTTGTAATTTATTTCGTCGGTATCTACAGATCTAAACTCTATCAACCTCGAAAGAATTCATGAATTAGAGTTAGTATTAGTTTTCATTGCTTCCCTAGTTGATAACTTATGCATAGTGGTATTTTCGTTTGCTTGTTAAATACATATTTTACAAAATTCCTCACTATTGTGGATACATCTAGTGGAACAGTCCTAGGATGATTCCCAAGTGTAAATATCAATGTAATTGTACATTACTTATAAGATGGTGAGATGAAGTAACAAGTCTGTGGGTTTGGTTTTGTGTGCATTAAGTTAAGTGTGTGAGGGACTCACATCAAAAGAGCTTGTGCAATGTTAAAAATTTCAGCAAGGAAAGCTTACAATAGAAAGCCGAAGACTATAAGATGGAATAGTATGAAATTCTTAGATACAGAGGAAAAATGTATTTTCCAAATTGTCAAGAATTAAGGAATATGATATTGGGAAAAATGCATAATGTACCTTATGCTTGACACCCAAGTTACCAAAAAACTATTGCAGTTGTCAAGAGACAATATTATTGAACAGGAATGAAGAAAGAAGTTGTTGAGTTTATTGCCAAGTGTTTGGCATGTCAAAAGGTCAAGGTTGAGCATAAACATCTAGTTGGTCTGTTATAGCCATTACCCATTCAAGAGTGGAAGTGGGAAGTGGTAACAATGTATTTTATCACTAAGCTACCGAGAACTAACAAGCAACATGATTATATCATGGTGGTAATGGATAAGCTTACCAAATCTACCCATTTTATTCTAGTAAAACTTAATCAGAAGGAAGTTAACATAGCTGATATAGATATGAGAGAAATAGCTCAATTGCATGGAATGCCCAAGAAAATTGTGTCTGACAGAGATCCAAAATTTACTTCGAAATTTTGGCAGGGATTGTTCAATGGATTTGGAACAAATCTGAATTTTCACACAACTTATCACCGAGAGTGAGATGGGAATACAGAAAGGGTGAATCAAGTAATTGAACACATGTTAAGGATTTATTTCATGGATAAACTGTCCAAATGGGAATATTATCTACACTTTGTAGAGTTTGCCTACCACAATGGGTACCAAGCATCCCTGAAGATGATCCCATTTGAGGGACTCTATGGAAGGAAATGCAACACGCGAGTCAGGTGTGCCACAATAAATCAGTGAAATTGAAGAGTAGATAATAAAATTAAACAGAATTTAAAGGCTGTGCAGGACACACAGAAAAGTTATGCTGATAAAGGAAAAACTCACAAGGAATTTAATGTGGGTGATCATGTGTTCCTGAAAGTAAAGGCCAACATAAGCTCCCTTAAGTTGGGACATTTTTCAAATGGACAAATAAGGAAGGACATCAACATTCCTTAGGAAGTGCACAACAAAGTACAAGTCATCCGCAACAAGCAAGGCAAGAAGGAGAAGTAATGCTATGATAGTTTTATGATCATTGTCAACATCAGTCAGTCTTTTATTGTAATAAAGCATTTGCTAGTCTAAGTAAATAATGGCGATGTCTATTTTAGTGAATAGTTATTTGTGTTAGTAAACACTGTGGGAAATTTCTCTTGCCAATATGATTCCGCAGAGAAATGCAGAAGAATAAATTATTATTTATCATTTGTAGAAGATTGTCTTGATTGCTTAAGAAGGGATACAATCCTCTAATACGATTGATGAAGTTCTTGTTGAATCTTATTTCTTCTTCATGTCTTATGTGTGTAAATCATTTTTCGGTTTTTGAGAATAGTTGAGAGGTAATTTCATTTTTGTTTTCATCTATTATTGTTGAGAGAGAGAGAGTGTGCACCAAAGGAACTGGTGCACATCTCTTTTCTGGTGTGTATGTGTATGAAATTCACCCTCAATTGCCGCCAGCGTGAAGGAGCATGTAAGAGGTCATTTTTAATAGAGGAGGACGAGTTTCCCAGAAGATACGCTCTTCTAACTTGCTAAAATTTATCTCAATTCAAGACATTTCATCCAATAAGTGTTACTCCCTCCATCTAGCCAACTAATTCTCCTTTTCACTCTTCCTGTGATGCGCCCACCATCCAACATGATTTCCTAGTAGCTGAGAATTTGTTCCTTACACTCAGATCCATTGTTGTGCCCTATACATCTATTTTAATTCTCCTTTCCACTCTTCCTGTAAGGCTTCCTCCATGTAGCATGATTTCCTAATTGCTAATAAAAATGCCCACACACTCAGATCATCAAAGTTGACAATGCGGTTTTGTGGGCCATCTGAAATCCTAGAAATGATTGGGCTTATAACATATATGATTTCCTTTCCTGTATCAATGAATATTCATAACGTATTCCATGTGTCCTTTATTAAAATATGCATACCTAATACTAATCATGTTATTGATTGGAATGTGATTCAGGTGGAACTAGAAGGCGGTTTTCAAGTGCATCTTGTGCACATATTGGATCAAAAGATCAAGTGGCTCTCGAATCGAGTCATGGGGCTAGTAAAGGTCCAATGTAACACGTACGGTCCTAAGGATGTGACTTGGGAACATGAGGATGTTATGCAGGCATAATACCCACATCTTTTTGAAATTTTTAAAATTTTGAATGTTCATGTGTATATACTGCACTGAGGATAGTGCATAAGTAAGGGGGAGTGGATTGTAACACCCCTAGGCCAATTTCCAAGTGTAAATATCAATGTAATTATACATTACTTATAATATGGTGAGTTGAAGTAACAAGTCTGTGGGTTTGGTTTTGCGCACATTAAGTTAAGTGCACGAGGAACTCACATAAAAAGAGTGTGGATAGTGGTAAAATGATACATCGCATAATGTTATGTCTTGGTGCACCTCGATGTAGGTACATAGGACCAGTGCACTAAAAGTGAAACAACTTAAGGAATGCAATGCACACAAATGTTAGTGCGAAAGGATTGGACATTGAAGGAAAAAGGCATGCAACCCTTGTTTAAGCAGGCACTTGTTTAGTGTGCAGGTTTTTGAAGGAAAGAATAACCCCTTTTTATATAATTAATGATGTAATGTGCACCTATGAAAGGGCGTGATATTCGTGCACTGAGGAAAGAATGCGCACAACACAAATGTTTCGCACGCACTAGTTTTAAGTGCATGAACTATGTATTTTGAGGTTGGTGAGCATGTATGTAAAAGATCAGTACTTTTGTATTGAGATGTAAATGTAACCACCTGCAAATTAATGAAAATACATCCTTGTAGCAGATCGACTATGTAAAAGAGTTCGGGGGGCTTAAACTCCACTAGATGAGGTCAAAGGGGCTGGGTTAAATGGGATTAAATACAAAAATGAATATTTTATTAATATTTATTAAAAAGTGTAACGTAAGGATATAATATTATATCCTAAATCCTGTTGAGGGGACAAGTGGCTAAAAGAAGTTCTCAACATCACAAATGTCAAGTTGGGGACATGTTGTTGAAAAAAGGAAGTTCTCAACCTCATAGGTGTCAAATTTGGAATATGCAATCAAATGATTCAGACTTAGTCCATTCGGGTAGGGAAGGATCTGAGGGGTGACGAAGACCATGGAAAGGGGTAAGTAAGCCTATTGTTCTTCGATTGAGTGGATGGTTTTGTCACATAACGGTTCAGTGAGTGAACCGATTAGTAGTTGTAATGAGCCTGATGATTATTGTGATTAGTACGTTGAACACTGTCATAAATACCTATGTTTGACTTAGCTTGGATATATAAATTGAAGAGGTGGGTTGATGGGATGTAGAACGTTGAATTCAAGATGTGGGGTTGTAAGTCCTGTGGAAGATTGCATTTTCTCGAGGTGAGAGAATGGTTGGGAAGTATTTCTCGAGGAGTCATACTGCAACGACAAGGCTCTGAGACTTCCTGTCCGACATGTTGTTGAAGCCCTAGAAGGGAAGTGGGGCAACTGAGGGACTGTTGAGAAAATAAGGGGCACACTTGCTGGGGTGGGATAGGCATGTGGGGAATGAGATACTGTAGGTTGTCAGTGTGAATTCGCATCTATGACAAACTTTCCTGCAATTGAATCACCTGTGGATGAGCTAGCTTTGATCGAGTTCATGTAGAGTGAGATACTTTAGCTTGGTTGGGAACCCTTTCCCAAGTGGAGTTTAGCCCCATCTCGGGGGTGACCCAATGTTGAGATTTATGAAAAGTGTGGTCTAAGTATGGGAGGAATGTGGAAGTTTTGCGCGTAGTTCGGGTACTTTATTTCAAAAGATAAGTGCTAGTTGTGTGTTAAATCATTTTTACAATTATATTTATGTAATAGATATCATGGGTCTATGCTATTTATGTTGTATATATATAGTTATGTCATGATTTGTGTATAAATCTGTACATGTTTTTAAGTAAACTTTCTTACAATATGGTATAGAGTTGTTTTAGTGTCATTACCCAATGAGTGGTTGGGTATGTCACAATATGGTATTAGATCATTAATAGAACGGGTTAAGTAGTACCATGGCCCAGCCTGGGTCGTTGGGGGTGTTACATCCAGTTAATGAGAATATCAACGATGGCATGATCAACACGACATGCTACAAGGGTAACATTGTTATTACAAGCAAACCCTAAAACTACGTTGGCTATCAAGCCAAGAGGAAATGTTCGGGCTTGAATTTGTATCCATGTATTTTGTGATATCTCATTATTATCTCTATGTTATGTTTTAACTGTATATCATTGCTTCGTTGCAGGGGTCAACACCGTCCTCAGTGCAACCAAAATATCACTCAGTATTAGGTTTACCCATGTACTATGGATTTTTCGAAAGTGAACCATAAGCACGTTCATGAAGTGAAGATGTACTTGAAACTATGAGGTCGAACATCACCGAGTTTCATAGGTAAAGGTGTGTACTCCTTTTCAAGCCGCAAGTAATTCTGTACAAATATGAACTTTGGTTTCTCTTTCTATCACCAGGTACCTTTTGTTCTCTCACATCTGTAACAAACGTGTTAAGGATTAAACATAAATTGTTTGATTGTATAAACAAATTAACTATGTTTCCTTCTGCGTAACATGGTTCCAAAGTTTTACATTATCCTTTTTTATTTTAAATATTCACCATATCTTCTTGGACAAGGTCAATGGCTTCACAACGCTATTAGATACTTTATTTGCCACCACATTTTTACTTACCATTGATTATCTATTTTCCCACAGCTGGATTCTCTTAGTTTTCGTAACTAGTGTTACGACTTAGTAATTTTCTTGTGACAGTCAAGGGAGTCATGATTTTTCCTTTCTCATTAAAAGAAAGTAGTATTTTTTTTGTAAACTCAACGTATTATACTTTTCTCAAAACCAAATAATTATTCTATTTATTTGTCTTGTTTTATCTTTGCATATATACTTATATATATTTCGAAATAAAGATTAACCAGATAGAGTTTCATGGTTTTGTTTTCAAGAATCTTTTTATCTCTAACCGATATTCTATGATAACAAAATGTGTGAATATGTGAACTACCAATTTTAATGGCTTTGGTTTAACTTGGAAAAAAATGTTTCCTGTCTTTCTTTTGTACTTCTGCAACATTATTGAGCATTACATTTTATATAAAGAAAATATTGTTTATGTATATTCGATCAACTACAACACAATATACTTTGTTGGCTAACAAGAAAAGAATGTACATAAACATTTTCTTTGTTTTATCATAAATATATAATCCTTATAAATATCAGTTTACAGAGTTAGGTAGTTTACTGCATTGTCTACCCACGATATTATATTCTATAATAAAAAACATTATACTAAAATGATTGAATTACTATCAACAAATAATATAAGTAGATATAGAACATTTTTTCTTTTTCTTTATAATGAGAATAAATCTTTTCATCTATACACTACTGTAACAATTTTTATTTAATAACAATAAAACATTAAACAAAAGATAGGCAGTGAAAACATATTTGAATCTGCTTTAAAACAGAGATAAATTGAGGAGAGAATCCAGTTCCTCCCAACCATAGACTGGAATAGCTAGGTTACTTGCTCCTATCACCCTTGATCCTAATTCATTATTCCACAGGGACTAAATATTTCCATAGCTAGACTCTTTCTCATAACCATCAACTTCAAACTGCCTCCTCTATGCTTGTCTCTCCTCTTGTGTTACCAAGAAGAATTAATATAGCTTGCCTAGGTATTTTCTTTCAAGTTATCATCATCCCTAACCCTAGGTAATGTTCTTGGACTAACTTTGTGCTATCATGTTCCCGCACATCCCACATATTTGGGAGTATGTTTACACTTTTCCTCATGAAAACTATTTACTATGGTGGTTTTAACCTCTTTTAATTCTCCCATGGAATAATGAATTACTCTTTTGTAACTAGATTCTCTAATAGTTTGTCTCAAGTTAAATAAAATAAATTAAAAATAATATTTACAAAAATATTTCTCATCATCAATGTTTAGGATGATATAAATTTAACTTAATTCTTTTCTCAAAAACTTATTCAAATATTTTTAAAATGGAGGGACATTACAGTTTCATTCATGGAAATAAAATCTATTGGAATAGCACTTTGCTTCAACTTCATGGGTTATGGAATCTACTTCATTTTCCTTCTCAATTTCCTTATGCACACATCACCTTTTTATTGGAATCACAAAATCACCTTTTTTTCCTTCTTATTTTTGTCCATCTATAGGTTTCTCCACAACAAGGATTTCTTTAACAATCTCCTTATTTTCACAGTGCATGTTTTCTGCTACCTTAGGATTAATCTTATCAAATCCCTCAACTAAAACATTTCATATTAAGTGTAAAACAAATAATCATCATATAATCTATAATCCTCAAATTTTCTTTTAAAATCATCTTTAGTGGTGACATTTTTATTCTTTGTTGATAGAATTTTTGCAACATCATGTTTGCTTGGAACCTCTATTTCTTTGTACAAAGATTGCATTCGATCAATTGTCTTGACCTATGTTGAAATATTTTGAACTTCTTTATCTGTAAAGGAATTGGCGTCTATTGAATCTTCCATCCAAACATTATCTATAACACCATTTTTTGTTTTGTTTCATATTCATCATACCCACTAAGATTTTTAGGAAACCATAATTATTTCATGTATTTTAATGGTATAAATTATTCTGTTGCAATCTCTTTATCATATTATTCTACCCTTCCTTGGATTCATTCATCTTTAATGCTATAATTAATGTCTTTGTCCTTCACATTTAAATTAATAATCTAACCACTACTTTACACTTTGACACATTCATTCAAATCAAGAAAAAGACTTTCAAGGGAATCATCAATTCCTTTTGAGACCTCCATTAACGGTGCTATCTAATATTCTTGTATTTAGTTCTAGTATTATCTCTCTAAGAAATATTTTCATTTCCATATTCATATTCAATATATATGTTAATCTAACATGTTTGAATTTTTTATTACCTATACAATATAGGATAATTCAATTTTAGGACACTTAAGAACCTCTTATACTACTTCTCTACATGATAGCTACATTAACATGATCTTATCTTTCAACACAAGTCATCTTCTAAGTACTTTTAAGAGTTCACATCAAATGATCTTATCCTTCAATAAACTCATTTCTAAGTACTTTTAAAAGTTCACATCACTTGAATTTTCTTTGATTCATGTTTAATTTACATCTCAGATCACCTTTGCCAAAATTATTTGTATCTTTACATAAACTAATCACATGAGAAATATTCACTCTTACAATGACCACTTGGGAAATGTGCAATAATGCATCTATTGTCAATAATATCCAACATTTTCCCATTTTTTACTCTTAAAATTCCATGCCTAAAATTGTTCTATTAAAAATTCACCTTGAAATAAGCTAACCACACTCTTTATTGAAATTGTTCTTGCTTCTCCTCTACAACGTTACCAAGAAAACACAACTAGAGTTGTTTTTCTTCAAACATATTCCCGAGCCCTCTTCTTCTTACCAAAGTTACATTTCAATGGGACATGTTCCTTCTCTAACACAACAATGGTGGTGTAGTCTTGAGTTTTTGAAAAAAACTAACCATAGTCCACAATCATATATAAAAATAGGAAAAAACACATTATTTATTTCTATTAATGGAAAAGACACATCTACACTATTTATTCTCCTATTTTATAACAAAATTACAATGTGTATAGTGATTTGTGTAGCATGACAATTAGACCAAATATCCACACTATAATAAGGAGGAAGGAAGGAAGGAGTGGTGTTAAAAATCAGAGAATAAAATAAAAAAAAAACTAGGAGTAAAATACATGAATATAAAAGAGAAGGACAATAGATCAATTAGGTGTTTATATTTTATTAGGTTATTCAAATTTGTAGATTAAATAGGGTAATTTAATTAGGGTTATAAACAACCATGAAATATAAGTAAAGTAATATAATAAAAAAAAACAAAGGTTAATTAATAATTTTCTTTGGTGATATAATTGACCTAATTATTTAACATGAAAGAAATGATAAAATGAAGTCCAACTAAGTGAAAAAGTCATTATTGTAGTTGTTTAAGTTGCTTGGGATCAAGATGAGAGATGTGCCATATCTCTAAGAGAGTATTACATCACCTAAACAAACATGTACATGCTACTACAACTCCATGCAAAAAAAATTCATAATGATATCTAATATAATGAAATAAAAGACACTATATCTACCATGAAAAATAATGAATCAATGAATAATTAGATGGTGTCTTTATGTTCCTTTAGAAAGATGATACCTTCCCTACCCTAGTTTTGTGTTGAAGCCTCCCTTGAGGTAGAAATGTTGAATCATCCAAAGTGTGAGAGGGGAAAAAATCCAATGAAGAGATCCAAGGACAAGACACTAAGTCTTTATGGAAAAAATGAAACTAGAAGATATAAATGTAGAATTGCTAGAGATTAGAGATGACAAGTCCAAATATATTAAGAGTGTGAAGAAGAAGCTAAATTGATATTTGGTTCTAGTCCAAAAGTGTTGATGTGCAATAGCAAGAAAGAGAGAAAGAAAGAAATGAAAGAGGGGTTGAAGATGATTTGCTAAAAAGATATGATAAATATGAATAGATTAGGAAGTGAGTATAAGGTATAAGTGAATGTTACCTTAGTCATGAGGAAATTTATTTTATCTATTGGAAAGCTAACATGGGTGTTGACCATGAATCATTGCTTGCGGGTTTAGTACCATAGGTATTTTCTTAGGAATCACCTTTTTTTTTTAATTGGCCATGCCTTATTAATTTATTATGGTTTAAGCAGTTCATGGTTTTTTGGCACCAAGAAAATAGGAAGGCTTAACCTAGCACATCGAATTTTAAGTGTGTCCAAAAGGCTTTCCGTCATTAAAAAAATGAATAACTCCAACTAACTATGGACTAGAATAGAGGCTCATAAACCAACGTAGAAACTCACTCGTAGGAGGCTATCCCAAAGGTTTTCGAAGTTTCAAACAATTGGGTAAAGTAAAAATACAAGAGAAGAGAAGGCATGAGAACCTCATTAAGTGCTACACATCCCAAGGAGGCCATTAATACCCTACAGAGCAGGGTGACGCAACAGAGAGTGATGAATCTTATAAGATTCTTCACATGAAGAGTGCGAAATATTAGTTTCATTAGCAAGTAGTTCATGCATAATGAGACCATATATGTAAATCACACCTTTATACCTTTGAGCGGGTAGATAAATGTGAGTAGTAACATGTGAAATCTGTTGAACACATATTACACAGTTGCAATTGTTTCTATCCATGAGACTTAATTATAATGATTCTACAACGAAGAAAACTAAATCGATAAAAAAAATATAAAACAAGTAGACAAAAATTCAATCCCAATACTGCGTGGAAAAGGTTCCTCCTAACACATACATGAACTAATTTCCTATCATCGAGATGGAACTCTTTTGAGGTTCTCACATAATTCGCATGGAAGGAGAAGAAATAATAAAACAAACAGAAAAAAAAGCAAAAAAATTCAATAGCAATACTGCAACGGAAAAGTTCCTACTAGTACATACATGATCTAATTTCCCATCATCACAATGGAACATTTTTTTTAGGTTTTTTCATAATTCTCAATTCTCATGGAAAGTTTTACATGCCTTGATAGTTGGTGCAAAGTAAAGCTAAGCAGATTGGATATCAAAGTAGATATAAGACAATGAGTAAAAAATGATTAAGAATCATTGATGTATGTTCACTAGAGAATAATGGGAGAGGTGAAAAGGAACGTCAAGTACTACCAAAGTAAGAAACATATAAGCTATGAAATAACATGTTAGTAAGTCCAACTATCGTGAGTTGAAAATAGTCGCAAGAATATGGAAGTAAATTTTGAAATGAAGTGAAAGAGGGGAAGGGTCAAACAACGATACCTGCAATTATGAAAGAAGGTTACGACGACCTCTTAGAAAGGAAACAAAGAGTCAAGGTGACATGAGAAAGGACATAAGGAAATGATGATGGTGAAGATTTAGCAAAGGAAAGAATATGTAACACTAGAATACATATGATATTAGTGTAGGATGTGTTGATGCTAACAAAGGACTAATAATGACAGAAATTGGTAACATTCAGATGGAGCGGGTGGAAGATCTAGAGGAAACAATGTCGTTTAAGCACCAGACAAGGTAAGAAGAAACTATGAAAATAAAAAACTAGAGAGGAATACGAGGTGGAGATGCTAGACGACTAAATTTTAGAGTTGATGAAGTCATAAGAAAATAACGAAAGGAAATACAAACAAAGAAAGATGGAAGAATATAGACAACAATTCTAGGTTAGGTCCAAAAGATAGAGGAGAGATAAGGAGGGAAGGAGACACTTGAGAGATGGAAATGATCTTGCAACTATACGATACTGGATGTAATTACTAGAGACAATATATTAGGGAAGATACTAAGACAATATATTAGGGAAGCGACTAAGAGTAAAGGGAGTTTTCACCAATCCCATCTAAGGAGGATTCATCTTGAGTTGGACCCTTCTAAACACAATTATCCATAGGGAAAAAACTATGACAATGTCACTCAAACAATAGGAGAGAAAGGAGATATCTGGAAGGATGAATTCCTGAAGAAGGCCAAGGAATTTCTATTAACAGAAAGAAGGCCAGGGAGTGTCTATTGAGAGAAAGGAGATACATGGAAGAATGAATTCCCTAAGAAGTCCAGGGAATGTCTATTGAGAGTCTCTGTTTTGCATGTTTTAAGGAGTACGTAAAGAGTAGAGATATACATGTACAACACAGAACACGTAGATGGGTTCATCAACTAGATTATTTATAGAAATTAATTACACATTACCTGAAATTTCTACTATTGGAATCGAAAGATTAATGGGAGGATAGAGCTATAGGAAACTTTGTGCTAGAAGACATTGAACATATCACATAAGAAACATAATCGAAGGATAATATTTCAAGAGCAATCTATTAAAAAACAATTACAGGAGATTGTAGCTACGAATGAGAAGATGTTTGTTATACCAAAGTGATCGTTAGATGAATTTGATCTAATGTAAGATTGATTAATCATTGTTGTAACTAGATAGGGATAATGGACACTATTTCCTCTTAACAGTTGACATTGTTACGACCGTGTGAATTTTAACACTCTGTAACTTCTAAGGCTGAGAAAGAAATAGACAGAGGTAACCACAAAACCACTTTTGAAGCTAAGATCTGGCCATGCCAACCTTAGAGAGGGATCTCTCTATCTGATTTAGCTATTTTCTTATGAATTTTTTGGCTAGTTATGAAAGTACTGGGTTTGGCAATAACAACAAGGGAAATCCATTGGCAAATGGAGTCAGAATGAGTTGCAATCAAGTCAGATCTATAGGCAACCTTGCAGGGCAAGATAGGCACCTAAACTGAATTTTTAGAATTGATATGGTTTTGAAGAAAAACGTGAGAGGATCATACTACACCAGGAAAATTAAGAATCCTGGAAATAATCATCAAGTTGAAAACATAAAGATTATCCTATGTCGAAAACATAGTGCATTTTTCAACAAATTCTGTTCATTTACTTCTTAAGGTAATTTTGAAATTGATGAATAACATGTGAACACAAGAGGAAAAAAAAGGAAAAAAACAAAGATACACTTCACCAGTACAAGTGACACGATAATTCTGCAATTGTTGCAATTGTATTACTAAAATTTGATTACATAAAGCCCAGGTAACTGCTTCACATCAATAAATCTACTATCTCCACCTCTTATGTTAAGAACCAAACATC
>CBVK0100728046.1:0-15713 GCA_900067695.1 Picea abies
AGCATGGGGGAAATCGCTTTTTGGAATCCCCCCCCCACCGTTAAAAGTAGAAAGGTCGGGGGGGGGAGGGGGGTCCGAAATACTCTAAGGACCATCGATCTGGGCGCTGTTGGATACCGTCGCTGAAACTTGTGTAGCCTTTAGTTGCTATGCGACAAAAACTCTTATCGTCTACATAACTTAGGATAAAAACATACAATGAGTAGCCCTAAGCTTACCCTTTCCCATTTTTACACCATGGTCTTATTTCCTAAGGTAAAAATATCCAAATTTACTCAAACAAACGGTATTTTAACAATCCCTTTCGAAATTTTATTGAAAAAAAATCACTAACCTAATTCCTAACCTAATCAACTAACATATTAATCTATCTTAGACTGTTGGATTAATTATTACTCTAACCTAGCTAATTTGGCCAAGATTATACTATTTGACCAAATTTATTCACTAACCTATCAACAAAAATTCAAAAAGTTTGATCATGATTATACAATATGATTAAACCAAATTCATTTTTCATGGGGTTTTATATTTTCTCTTTTATGTTTTTGTCTTTTATTATTTTTTACACCCTCTTTTCATTTTTTCTATTTTTATCTTTTTCCTTTTTCTTTTCTTTTTCTTTTTGTAAATCATTTGCAGAATAATATATTATTTACAATAAAATATGACTAGAGGAAGAAATTCTAATCACCGGGTGATACTATGAAATATAGGGTTATAACAATGGCTCCACTTGGGGATGGTGCTCTCTTTGTGAGGTGCCAAGAACCAACTACCTGTTTCCTTGAATATTATTCTTCAGTACTTTTTTGCATTCTGATTTGCTTTATTATAAATGTAAATCTAGTGACACTGATCAGGGTCCCAGGGCCTTCTCTTCGGTCTTCAACCACTGATAAAAATCACCCACACTTGACATAAAAAAGTAAAATGTTATTCACAATGAAATGAGTGAGAAAAACTTTCATTCCTGTGAAACATAGTGCTTGAGCATTCTGCCATTAACCAATCCTCCTGGCATATTTGCTCCATCCATATTCTTGATAAAAAAAATGCATTGCTTCCTCTGTAGGCATGTATTATGAATGTGTCTTTCTATAGATTCTCAAATTTTCCATGTTTTCCCTTTTCTTGATTCCTTGAGTCCCATTTTAGTACTTTGTCTCCTAACTGGAAGTCATCAGCCTTGGTCCTTCTGTCATAGATTTTCTTGATATTTTCCTGAATCACTTGAGTTTGGTTGTAGACCTCTTCTCTGGATTGTTGTAGCTATATAGTTTGATTAATTCTTCTTTGGATGTCATTTGGTTCTACCTGTACTTCCTGCAATAATTTCATGACAGGAACACCTAAAGAAGTAGGAAAGACAACATCCATTCCATAGACCAACTGGTATGGAGACATACCAATTGACCTCTTTGTAGTAAGTCTATCTGCCCATAGTGCATGTACCAACTTATTGTGCCATGATTTTTTGTTGTCCCGCAACAAATTCTTAATGATGTTGACCAGACCCTTATTTGAAGACTCTGCTAATCCATTTCCCTAAGGGTAATAGGCTGTAGAGTGTCCTAAGGTGATATGATATTTGCTGCAAAACTCTATCATCTTTTTTGATTTGAACGTTGCTGCGTTGTTAGTGATAAGTTTCCTGGGGCATCCAAATCTAGAAATAATGTTAGTTTCCAAAAACTTTATGATCACAACATCAGTGGCTTTCCTGGTGGGTACAACTTCAATCCACTTGGTGAAATAATCAGTGGCTGTGAGAATCCACTTGTGCTGGCCTGATGAAGGTGGGTGAATTTCTCCAATGAAATCCAAACCCCATTGTTGAAATGGAGCTTCAACTGAAATTGGCTTCAAGGGTAAAGGAAACAGTTTCCTTTTGCCTTCAAAGATATGACATTTATGACATGAGGTCACTTTCTTGTGTACATCTACAAATAAAGTTGGCTAGTAGAAACTAACTCTAAGAATTTTGTTGGCAGTGGTCTTCCAATTCAGATGTCCACCATAGTCTCCTTCACAGAACTCCTGCAAAGATTTATCAAGTTCATCTTTCAACAACCAATTTAGTAGAATCCCTCCAACATATTTCCAATACAGATGTCCATTTAAAATACAATACTTCATAGATTTGAGTTTCAAAAATCTAGCTTTAGTTTTAGTTAAAACAGGAAGAGCTTGTAGATGATGTAAAACAAAGATAAGGTCTGCATACCAGGGAGAGTTTGAGAAAACCTATTTAACTTGGGGAGTCACCTGCTCTTCTTGTTCATCAAATGTAGCTAAAAAATTAATATCCAAAGCATGAAATTTTGACTCAACCATCAGTTTGGATAATCCTTGACCCTTGATCAGCTTGGTTGGTTTGATCTCAATATCATATTCAAGGATCACAACAATCCATTTACCCCTTCTTCCATCTGGATTGTCTTGCGTCAGAATATCTTTCACCACAACATTAGGGACATAAGCAATAATATGTGAGTGGAGAATATATACTCTGAAATTTTTAATTGCTTTTACCAAAGCAAAATCTTGCTTTTCCATGATGTTATAATTCAATGCAACATCTCTCAGGGATTTACTGAAGAAAACAATAGGCTGTTCATAGCCTTCACTATTCTTCTGCAAGAGAATTGTTGCAATGGTATGCTCAGAGGTAGAACAGAACACAAGGAAATATTTTGTATAATCAGGATTGATAAGCACATGGGCTTGTTTCAAGGCCTGTTTCACCTGATCAAATGAATGTTTTCTTCTATGGTCCATTTTATTTTTGTATATTTTTTCAACATATTTGTTATGTTTCTCAAAAGTTCTGCCAAGTTAGGGATAAATCTTATTAGAAAGTTTATTTTGCCTATGAAAGACTGCAACTCTTTTATGTTTCTGGGATGATCTATTTTTTGAATGGCTTCAATTATGCTAGGATCTATTTTCATCCCATCGTTAGATATGTTGTGTCCTAATAGTTTACCTTCCTCTAGACCAAAAATAGTTTTCTCAGGATTTAGTGAGATTCTGAATCTCCTACATTTTTCAAAAACTTTTCTAAGGTGGAGTAAGTGCTCTTCATCTATTTTTGAAAAAATAGTTATGTCATCCAGGTATATAACAATGAATCTTCGCCCGCAGGGGTGTAGACCGATTGGCAGGTTCGTGTAAATGGAAGGAACTATGTAAAATGGAGGTCTCAAGGTCGATTCTCACCCCGCTTTACCCGGAGGGCATGCTTGCGGGATGTGCGTTTCTCCCCAGGGGTTATAAGGCAGCCGACAGGATTCGACCCCGTGTCACGCGAGTACGATACTACCGTTGTTACCGATTCCCCTGAGCAAAAAAAAAAACAAGTTCATCCACAAAAGAAATATCCATTGCTCTCTGAAATGTGGGCCCAACATTCATTAGACCAAAAGGAATTTTCACATACATGAAAGTTCCCCAAGGTGTAGTAAACGTTGTTTTCTCCTGATCATCAGGGTGGACTAACACTTGGTTGTACCCATAAAATCCATCTAACAAAGAAATTTTACTATATCCAACTACCTTCTACAAAATATGGTCCATTTTGGGAAAGGGATAGTTGTCCTTAAGTGAGACTTTAATGAGGTTTTTGAAATCAATACACAGTCTGATTTCTCTAGTATTCTTCCTGGTAAGAACTAAATTGGACACCCATTTAGAAAACCTTAATGGGACAATGATTTTAGCATCATACATTTTCTTTATTTCATTTTCAATTAGAGACATCAACTTTGGGTTAATTATTCTAAGTTTTTGTTTGAAAGGATTATGATCTTCTTTTATGGGAATTTTGTGTTGTATAATGCTAGTATCATAGGATTTTAGATCTTCATAGCTCCATGCAAAAACATCTATAAATTCTTTGAACAATTCTATATATTTTTGTTTTTGAGCAGGAGGTAAAGATTTTGACAATTTAATCATTTTTGTTCATTTTCAGTTCCTATGTTATAGTCCTCAACTTCTTTTCTAGTAGGTTCATTTTTTGGTTTTTTAGCTACATCATTGAAATCAAACAATTCTTCTAATGGGACTAATCCTCTTGGAAGAATATTATCTTTTAGTTGCAAAAAATCTAAATTTTCTTCTTTTTCATTTATTTCTTCTAAATCTATCTATTTACACTTTCTTTTTCATCATCACTATCTACATCAATATTTGCACATTCAAACTCATTTTTTGATTGCAAAAAATCATCAATCTGTTCATCATTACCAAAAACTTGCCAATACCTGATATTTTCTGGGAAAATAGGTTTGCATTTCACCTCAACTATATACTAGAGATTATGATGAAATGGTATCTTACAAGTGGCTGCTGAGGTAGCCAACCCATCAACAAGTATGTTTTGGCCTCTGGGAATCACCTGCAAATAATATTCAATAAATCATTGCAAGAAATCTAAAACAACATTTCTATAGGCCCTCAGTCTTGGGTTTTTGGCAGAGTACTCACCTTTGATCTATTTGATTATAAGTTTAGAATCACCCCTTATTGAAATTCTCTTGGCACCAATATCTTTTAACAATTCCAGACCTATCATTAATGCTTCATACTCGGCTATATTGTTGTTACACTAAAAATTCAATTTTTAGGAATGGATTTTTGTATATCTTGATTTTGAATTTGAAACCCATACTCCAGCTCCAAGTCCTTCCTTATTGACAACACCATCAAAGTCTAAACTCCACAAAGGTTCTATTGGTTCGTCATATTGTATTATCATTGTTTTTTCCTCTTCAGGGGTTGCTTTACTTTCCTCCAAGTTATAAACATCATCCTCCAAATTTGCAATTTGACTTTCCATGTCTCCATCATTATATAAAATAAAAGAGTCAAGATCAAAATGAACAGAGTATAAGGGGTAGTTATGTGGTTTCTCTTGACTACTGACCATGTATTTCATCAATGTCTCCCTGCATAATCTTCTTTGCTGACCAAATAATGGGATAGTGGCATAAGACATGTCCAGTTGTAGGGTACCCTATAATTTGGCTCCCCATTATCGAGACAATAACATGTCATACTTTGGAGGTATGACTGCAACAACAATATCCATTACCATGGTTTTGGCTGGGACTTGTGCCAAAGTAATACAAAAATATTTGATTAGACCTATGCATTTAACTTTACTTGAATCAGAAGAGTATAAATCCTTGTAAGGCTCAGTGATATCAAGTCCCAATTTCTCCATCACATCCTTAGGCATAAGGTTGTGAGAAGCACCGTGATATAACATAACATTGTGCAAAGTCTTATCATGAATATTTAAGCTAATGTAAAAAGGAGGAACAAAACCACTTTCAGCTTTTCCCTCAACTTCAGGCCCAAACAACAACTTTGGTTGATCATCAACAATTTTCACTGTGTCTGTAACCACTCCTGGTTCTATGTTTAGGGCTTTGATCACTTGTGATCTGTAAGTATTCTTGTTCATTAATTCTGATAGAGGCATAAGTATTTTGAGTTTAGCCAATTCACTTTCCAGACTGAATGAGGTAGGAGTTTTATTTTGATTAGGAAGATCTGATTTCTCAACCACATTCTTTTATGTAGTATCTTTGGGTTGACTGGTGGAGGGAGCATCAATTTGAGTTGTCTTTGGTACAAAGTTAGATGTTCTTTTAGTTGGACCTTTGAGTTTTTCTTTTCAGGAACTTTCTTGGTAGGTGTATCTAATGTCTTCTTAAAGTCATGAGCTTTCTTGGTTGGATTATCATTGGACTTCTTACTTCTCAAGTTGTACTGCATATGAACTTCCATTATTGCATTTTCAAAAGCTTGTTGTTTTGATTCTTCCTCATCAACTTCAGTATGTGAACAGAGGAAAATATCCTATTCTTCTTGGGTAAGAAAAATAGAATCATTATCATTTATTCCCATAAGATTGATGTGAACATCATCAAGTCCCTCAATTGTTTTTTCTTCCCCCTCATTAACATAGTTTTCTTGAAAAGGTGGCCTAATCTGCTGATCATGGCCTCTTTGTTCTCTTTGCTCTCTAGGTTCTCTTTGTCTGATTTTCCTGAAATTAGGATTTCTAATTTGAGGACCAGGTTGATTTACTCTAGGTGGTTTACTATTAGTGATTTCTAATCTTTCCATCATTCTTTCCATAGTTCTATCTAAGGAGTCTATTTTAGCATCCAGAGTGGAAGTGGATGGTTCTTCCTTGATAGTTACTCTCCTTTCTGTTCTTTGTCTAGATCTCTTAGCAAACAGATTTTCCTCTACACCCACAACACATTTTTGCATTTCTTCCAAAGTTGTAGGGTTTCTCTCTCTCAATTGGTAGGACATGTCAACATCAAAACCACAAGGGAACTTAATCAAAGCTAAGCCTTGAGGAGGTTTAATGTTATTTGGAATTGCAGTATAAATATTATTGAAACGTGCAATAATCCTATACACTTTCCCCATGGTTTCTTTTGATACTTTCATATTTAGATAATATTTGAAGTGGATTTTTCTTTACTTCCCATCTATTGAGAAAAGAATGGTGAAAGGTAGTAATATCATTATGGCTAGCAGCTAGTAAGGCCTTGAACTATTTCTTAACATCACCAATTAAACTTTGTGCAAAGAGTCTCATTTGGACATTTTCCTCATCTACTTCTTGTAGGTCGAAGAAGTCATTCATTTTGTCAACATGTTGTTGGGCATTCATGCTTTGAGTGCCATCAAACTGAGGAATCCTAGTTTGATAATCCTGGGGCATATTATGTAAGGGAGCAGCCAAAACAAGGGAGCAACCATGATTGATGGAGGAGGTTGGATAGAAGCAACTCCTGTAGTAGGCTGGATGGTAACATGTATAATCTCTAGATAAGTGGTGGAAGATGTGGAAGAGGCAGGGCTGGAAGATATATGATGAGTTACTTGAGGATTAATAGAATAAGCATAGATATAAAGGGTAGAAAGTTCAACAGACTATTGAAAGTAGGCTTTGTGCAAAGCTTGATCAAAGTATGATGCTAGATCTTGTAATTTCTCAAAGTCTTGAAGGACTTGTTGATCAAGATCTACTCCAGGAGAGTGTCTTTCAGGGGTTCTAGGTTGGAGGATAGCTTGATCTAAAATTGTTTCATCCACAAAGCTATCAGATTTGGTTATGAAAAGGCTATGTTAAAAAGGTAAATCAAACTGGATGTCTTGGATTGTGACAAACTTATCTGGAAGAGAGGTGGCCCTAGGAAGAGGACTACTACTCCCTTGACTTTCTGTTGTACTTCTTTTTCTAATTAATTTTTCTAGATTATCTACTACTTTTACAGGTTCTGGATCATGGTGAGATCTGGTATGAATTTTTTTTGGAGCCAAAACTAAAATTTTTAGAGACCTAATTTATTATTTACAAATTTTAGCAACCTCTGAACATTTATCTCTTGAAATTTAGATCTTTGATTGTTCATAAATAAAGTTTTCTTATCTAGGGAAGACAATTCATAAAGTTGGAAATTTGTTTCAGTTCCACAGTATGGTCGCCACTATGTTATCACTCTGTAATTTTCAGAGGTTGTCGAAGGGTAGAAGAAATTGACAGAGGTAACTATCAAAACCACTTTTGAAGATGGGATCTAGCCCTACCAGCTTTAGAGAGGGATCTCTTTGTAAGATTTAGATTTTTTTAAGTTTTTAAATATTAGGCTAGTTATGACAGTCTAAATTTGTTTGTTTGTTTGTAAAAGTTGGCTGAAAAAATGATTAATTTTCCATTGGGCTATGGGGTCTGTATTAAAGATGAGGATCAGATTCAGATTTTATAAGGTTTTCTTCACAGGGAAAGGTAGTAAAACTGTTGGATCTACTGATATTAAATGAGATGAAAAAGACAAAATAAGAGGGGAGAGTCCACAAAGCAGAGGAGCAGTTAAGAATTCCTTTACTCAATTTTAGATGAAAACATATAGATCATCAAAAGACCAGAGACAGTATAAAAGATAAATTTTGTTCTAATGACTTCCTTTTAATGATTAGAATTTGAAATACATCAATGATCACAGAGAAAAATAAAACATTCAACAAAGATAGAGAGACATCACCAACAATCTGACACAAGAATCCCGTGAATAAGCCTATTTTATTACTAGTCGATCCTTTGAAAAAAATACACAATAGCTCCTGGGTGAAAAAATCAACCCTCAATACTTCCAAGGAAGAAGTATTTATATAATTATTTACATCAGATCCTGTCATAAATGACTAGGATATTATGGAGGAAATCTCTAACTAATTAGATCTCAAATAACAAAATATAGGAATTCTATTGATCTGTTTGGATCCTTGGTGCTGATTTTGTGGAAGTAGTTGGTGATTCATATCTTTGACTTTCGCTGACTGCTCCATGCTGACTTGAACCTAAAAATGATCTTTATTCAAGTAAAGAACATAGTTCTTCCCATCTATTTTTACCTAGGATGGAAACCTTGAGTAAATTTCTGTATATCTCATCCATTTCAGTATACTTGGAAAAAGTGGGTTTGGTGATGAAGATATGTTTTATCTCATGTTGGATACTCAGGTCCAACTGTAGTGTGTCTATGAAATATTTTCTAGTAATGCTTTCCTCTATCCCTACAAACTTGGAACCGTCATTTTCCACTGCACTGATCTTTTGTTTGTAATCTAACAGAGTGATTATCTTGTTATTGAGTACTAATAGTCCAGGGAGACCTTTCTTGTGTAGTACATCAATCTTACTGAAAAATATATGCACTCCAATGTCCATCACCTAAGCCTTCTCTTCTAGCTGCAACATCAACCCTTTCTTGGTCAGGACCTTCTTGATCTCAAGGATGGTCTTTATTCTGTCTTCAATCTCCATTTCTTCTAACTCCTGCTTGTTTTTGGAGTTTAGGAATCTGATGAGTTCAGTGGCAATCTGATGAGTTCAGTGGCCTCTGTAGGTTTTTCTCCTAGCTCTTCTTCGATTTTTCCAATTGCTTCTCCAACCTTCTGTACCAATTCATGATGTTCAAAGATGATTTGTATGGATGGCCATATTTTTTCCATAGACTTGCTGATATCCACTCAGATGTTTTCCTTAGCTTGGGCTAGGGTCTGTGCCATGACAATCTCTTTTTGTAGTTGCTATATTTGTTGACTAAGCCTTTGATACATATGCATTTCTGCATGGTGACTAGCCTGGAACATAGACTTCAGATCTTGGAGGTTTTTTAATTCTTCTTGCAGTTTTCTGATCTCCTCCCCTTGGAGGGAAATGTCTTCCATAGACTTTACAAGTTTCTAAGATGCATCTGAAACTTGTACTGGGATTGCTGATGGAATCTCTACTGATGGAGCTGCTTCTGTTGTTCTAATTCCTTCAGAGGGAATACCTCTAGTGGGATCATGTCCATCTGTACACTTTGTTCTTTCTCCCTCATTAGTTTATCCATTTATGCTTCCAAAACTGAGCATATGTACTACTGTTGAGGAGTTCATTCCTCTGTTTGATCTGTTTGTGCTCGTCAAAGATATTTGACCCTGTTTTCTCATGAGATGATTAGGGTGAAAGAGTAGTGTTTGTTTGTTTTTTAGATGAATATGTTGACACTATGAACTAACTATCTAAAAAGGTTGAGGAATGTGGTCCCTCCATGACTATGGTGGACTGCATTTCTCCTTCTTTGAGAAGGTCTGGCATGTGACCGGTTTTTTCCCTTTTTCTGTAGACTTGGAAGTCTTCAGCTGACACCTCTATGACTGAAGGGGTAACCTCTTTCCTTGATCTATTTTCTATTTGTATTTGATGTGTGTTGGTATGTGAAGCAGTGACAGGGGGAGGGTGTTCTTCTGTTTCCAATAATGTGTTCTCTTATCATTATGTCTAGTTCATATAATTCTCCACCTCTAGCTTCTGTATGTGAGCATAAGGAGTGATCCTTTGTTTGACTCTGAGATTTGAGATGACACCAAATGGGTCATAATTCCATGTGAAACTCTGAGTGAAACTCATCTGTTTCAGGAGGTTGTCTGCCTCTTCTCCCGCAACTCTGTTGTTGCATATGGAAGGGCCAATTTGGGTCTTGATTCTGAGTTGTTGTTTCTTCTTGACTGAAACAAAATGGATATCATCGGAGTTCACCATCTTCCTGATGTATTCCAGTGAAAATATCCTTATAGGGAGATATTTTGGCAGTCTGTATGGTGGCATCTCACATCCATACACTCTTATCTCAGTGTGGTTTTGATATAAATACCAATCTCTTGTTTTGGCTAGATCAGGGAGGTGGAGGATTCTCGAAATTTCTTCATTAATCCTTGGCTTTGTACTGATGTTCAACATGCAAACCACTGGGTGATAAAAATGGTCAATGAAATCCTTGAAGTTGAATTCGGTTGAATTTTTCCTCACTAGTGAGGTACATGACGTCACTGACTGTGGCTTTCCTTCCCGATCCAATTTTTGAAAAGCACATGGAAACCTATCCGACTGAAAAAAAAGAACAAATACACCAACACTGAGGAATATATAAACATGCCTTATGTTGAAAACTTGAAAAGATGATCATGTATGTTATCAACCAGAAACTGACTGAAATCAAATTGAACTGTGGCTTTTTCTTCTATGGAAAAAATGGACAAAACAATTAAGATAGGTTCATCAACCCATTCATCTGAGAAGTATCCTAACAGGTAAAAAAGAATGGAAATAATCTGGTTGGCCCTGACAGAGAAAATGGAGGATGGATAGTGGCTTTTTCTTCTATGGAAAAAATGGACAAAAAACCTAAGATAGGTTCATCAATGCATTCATATGAGAAGTATCCTAACATGTAACAAAGAATGGAAATAATCTGGTTGGCCCTGACAGAGAAAATGGAGGATGGATAAGGAGGATTTTGCTTGAGCAATTGAGCATCTTCTAGCAGAAAAATCTCAAAAAATTGGGCTCTTTGGGGGAAGGTGAGATTTTGGTATAGGTCATTCAGGGCCTCGATGGAAAATGGGATTGCAGGGTCGCTTCTTTGGATCTGCAACATTTGGTTAATGGATTCGGGAGTAATGGTGAATAGGCTTTCACCAAAAGAGGAAGTGATGGCCCTTTGGTTGGGAAGATAATGAGCTTAGCATTTAAAAGCAAATTCGGGGAAGTGGAAGGTCTGAGGGAACATGTACAAAGGAAAATCGGACTCCCAAAGTCCAATTTCGTCGCTCTGATCCAGGAAAATATCTTTTAGTAAGAAGTGTGATTCGAAGAAGTTGAATTCACACTTCGACTATGTAATCTTGTAGTCCTTATCTGCCAGGGGGATGTGATCCAGGTCGACAGGTGGAGGAAGAATCAGATTCTCAGATGTTTCAATGGATTTGGCTTTAGGGGCCATGACTAACAGAGTTTTAAGGTGGATTAGTGGCGGACTGTAAATTACCCGGGTTAATTGTGCATGTTGACAGTGAACCATTGTGGCAGTTGGCTTTGGCGCTATGTCGACAATGTATGCATCGGAAAATAGTGTTACAAGGTGAATAAACGAGGTTTTACAGTGTAATAGAGGTGTCCGTTATGGCACAGGGTGATGACGGGGCAATTAACAGTCATAGGTAGGGCATTGATTAGCTGACGGGTATGTGGGATGTGACGTGCGACACATGGTAGTGGGGTATGGTAGCAGAGTGAGGTGAGTGGTATTGGGTAGTGGTTTGGCAAGATTTCAGAGGGGGGAGGTAGGTGGTAAGTGGACTGTTGGATTAATTATTACTCTAACCTAGCTAATTTGGCCAAGATTATGCTGTTTGACCAAATTTATTCACTAAACTATCAACAAAAATTCAAAAAGTTTGATCATCATTATACAATATGATTCAAACCAAATTCATTTTTCATGGGGTTTTATATTTTCTCTTTTTTATTTTTGTCTTTTATTATTTTTTATACCCTCTTTTCATTTTTTCTATTTTTATCTTTTTCCTTTTTCTTTTCTTTTCTTTTTCTTTATCTTTTTGTTTCTTTTTTCTTTTTCCTTTTTGTAAATCATTTGCAGAATAAAATATTTCTTACAATAAAATATGTGTAGAGGAAGAAATTCTAATCATGAGGTGATACTATGAAATATAGGGTTATAACAAATATGACTTTGAAATTAAGCATATAAAATTCAAGTAAAAACAAGTGGCTGATGTACTCAACGGGGGAGCACATGAAATGCATATTGCAACCATCAACATGTACAAGACTAATCTAAATGATAAAATTATTGTAGCAAAAAATTTAGATCATCATTATTTGAAAATAAAAGAAACAATACAACAAGGGAATTCACATTATAAATTTGATTATTATGAGCTAAAATAAGATGGAATTCTCATACACACAGGCAAGGTATATGTGTCAAATTCTCGTGAGGTGAAAAATACAGCGACGAGGGAAATGCATAATGTGCCATATGCTGGGCACCCAGGATATCAGATACACTTTTCATCTTTTTTATCTAGCTTACTCTTGTTTTCCTTTGTAACATGATCATAAGCATTGCAACCAAATAACCTGAGATGCGTGAGAGAGGGTTTCTTACTAGTCCATATCTCATGTGGAGTCTTGTCATCTAGTGTTGATGAGGGTGATTTATTAACTAGGTAACATGCAATACCCATTACGTTTTCCCAAAATTCCTGTCCTAACCCGACACCACTGAGCATGCACCTTGCTTTTTCCATCAACGTCTTGTTCATCCTTTCTACAACTCCATTTTTTTGAGGTGTATATGGAGTAGTCTTCTGCCTTGCTATACCACACTTCTTAATGCACCTTGCTTTTTCCATCAACGTCTTGTTCATCCTTTCTACAACTCCACTATGCTAAGGGGTATATGGAGTAGTCTTATGCCTTGCTATACCACACTTCTTACATATTCTTTGAATTCATTTCCACAAAACTCTCCACCATTATCCGTCCTCAACACCTTAATTCTTTTCTCTGTTTGATTCTCCACAAGAGCCTTAAACTCTTTAAACCTGTCAAAGACTTCAAATTTCTTCCCTAGGAAATATATCCATGTATTGTTCTAGAATTAATCTATAAATGAGACATAGTACCAAGATTTTCCTAATGATGGAACCGATACATGTCCAAACACATCACTGTGCACCAACTGTAAGATTCCCTCTACCCTCAATGCACCAGAGGGGAATCTTACCCGATTCTACTTCCCATATATGTAATGTTCACATAAATCAAAATCCAAAGAGAAGTTAGACATATCTTCAACCATACCTTTACCATGTAGTAGTCGAAGGTCCTTCTCTCCTATATGCCAGTATTTTCTCCAGAGATTGTAGAAGCTTTTTCTTCTTCAACTCCAATCTCAAGAACAATAGAAATATTACACCCATCTCTAATAATGCTTCCTTGCATCTTATACAAAGTGTCAAACCAAACTCTCTTCATCAACACCATTTCTCCTCAAACCATCCTGCAAGTTTCTTTCTCAAACACTATTTAGTACCCCTAGATCATCCATTTTTCTTACAAAAATCAAATTTCTAGCCAATCCTATGATGTGCAGAACACTAGGGAGTGTTCTAATCCTTCCATCCATGATCTTCAACTTGAATTTTCCTTGTCCTATGATTTTGGTTGTCGATTCATCACTTAGGAAAACATCACCTCCGTCATATCGTTCATACTCATAAAACCACTCCCTGTGAGGAGTCATATGAAAGGATGCACCTAAGTCAACGAACCATACCTCATGATCTACATCTGTGCTTGAAGAAGGCAAGTACACATCCCCTCCTTCTTCCACAATTTTTTTTTCTTTTGTAGAAGGAGCATCTTCAAATCCTTTCCCTCTCTCAACACTTTTGGATCTACATTTCTTCTTGTAGTGCCCTTTTCCCTCTCTCAACACTTTTGGATCTACATTTCTTCTTGTAGTGCCCTTCTTTTCCACATCTCCAACATACCTTTACAAACTTTTCGGGAGATTTAGATCTTCCCTTAGTTTAGATCTCCCACTTGAGGGATTAGATACATTTCTTTCCTAGGAGAATCCTCTTGCAAATAATTCATATGTGCTCTGTCCTACCATGTATTCAGTCTCATCTCCTCCAACAACAAGGATGAGACCACATCATTGTAACTTAAAGTAGTTGTATTACTACCTATGGCCACAACCAAACTATCCCACAAGTCTGGTAAAGAGCACAATAAATCGATACAGTTATCTTCATCAGAAATATTATTATCAACAGATAATAGTTATCTTACCACAATATTGAAGGTGTTCAGATGCTTTGTCATCGAGTCTCCATCTTTCATCCTTAGGTTGTACAACTTATTCCACATGAACATTTTGTTCACCAGGGACTTTAACTGATACAAATCCCCTAACTTATCCCATATTTCCTTGGCTATAGATTCCCCCAACACATTCAATAATAATGAATCTAAGAGACACAATCAGATTGTGCTCTTAGCCTTTCAATCTAAATTTTTCAGTCTTATGTTGATGTTCCTGTAGGTAGCAGTACCTGGATCCACAATAATCCACTAATCTTTGTCCACCAATAGATCTTCCATATTGAGCTTCCACAACTCAAAAAATTGTCCATTAAATTTCTCGATCTCTATTTTCTAATTGCTCACTATTTCTTTTCACCTAAAAAATCAATACCACAGATCTCCCACTGTAACAAGGCTTATCATAGACCCAAGCCAAACCCATGACCACAAATGCATCCCCCTGAAGCCAATAACTTGTCTATGATGCCAAATATAGATTTCAACCTTGTACAATTAACTACTACAAATAGATTCTTAACAAAAAAAAAGACACAATGGCACACACACACACACACATTTCAATGTACACAAAGATTTTTACCTTGGAAACCCAAGCGGGGAAAACCAACAACCTATTTAGAGCCGCACCTCTAATATTCTATTCATCATATTCTTCATTGTTTACAATACAATATACATGTAGGATCCCGCAACATCTAAACCCCTAATCCATTGACCGAGATTAGTCAACAACCCTAATTCCTAAATCGGAATTAGAAAACCATCGGAGAAAACCATGTGCTGAATAACTGCCAAAAGATGGATGCAAAAAACCACCAATTTGTTTTCTCAGGGGTGTTTCCCCCGAACTCCCTGGACAAGGGGGAATCTGCCGAAAAATCGCCAAAAAATGGATGCGGTTATTGGGCCAGATTTGTTGAAGGAAATGTAAGAGAAAATGGAAAATATCAAGCATAATTTAAAGGCTACCTAGGATAGGAAGAAAATTTATGCATACAAGAGTAGAGTTTTTAGAGATTTCAAAGTGGGCGAACATGTGTTTTTAAAAGTGAAGAAAAAAAAAAGTTCACTAAGATTAGGAAGTTTCCCAAAGTTAGTAGCAAGATATTGTGGACCTTTTGAAATATTAGAAAAGAAAGGGTTGGTTTCATACATGCTAGCATTGCCTACATCCATGAGAGTGCATAATGGATTTCATGTGTCATTATTAAATAAATGTGTGCCTGACTCTAACCACATAATTGATTGGATTGTGATCCAGGTGGAACATGAAGGGGATTTCCAGGTGGAACCAATATGCATCCTGGATCGAAAATTCAAAGTGCTTATGAAGAAATCCATAGGGATGGTAAAGGTGTTGGAAATGTTTAACAGGTTGCCATTGATGGCAAGTACAACAATGAAGATGGCATGAATACAGGAAGAATGT
>CBVK0100728047.1:0-15712 GCA_900067695.1 Picea abies
ACTCCCTGGTTTCTCTAGCACCCACTAGAAGGAAGAAACATCTCCCTAAGTGTTCTAGCACCAACTGGATGGAAGCACCAACTTCCACTCACATAGGCACCAACCTGTAAAACAGAGAACTACAGTTCTCCCTTGCACCACCCTACCACCCTGGTTTCTCTGGCTGCAACCAGATCGAAGCTACAACTCCATGTCTTCAAGAACCCACTTGAACCTATGAGTAAAATAGTCCTCCCTAGCACCTCCCAACCTCCCTGAAATATAAAGTTTGCTATATATATAAATTTATCACAATGATACAATATTTATCATTGGTTTACCAAGCTTATCATTGTTCTGCTATGTTGCTCTGCTCTCTTGTATCAATGTCTCTCTGTATGCATCTTCTTGCATTTTCTAATCTTTTGCTTTTCTCTACAAGAGCACCTTAGCCTTCCTTTATTGTTTCACTATCTTGCAGCACACATCCTTGTGCTTTCTATGCTTCTTCCTTTTATGCTCTATGCACCATCTCCATTCAATGCACCATTCCTCTTCTTTGTATTTCAGCTAATGAACCCTCCTACTTCTATATGCCTGAATCCCTCTCAACAACAGCAACCATCTCTTCTTTCTTCTACCTTCTTATAGTCTCTATGCACCTTGTGCATGCCTTGTGTGCAATGCTTCTGCATGCTCTTCATGTCAAGTGCTCTGTCTGTTCATCATTGCAACTCTTTAGCTTCTCTGGCTATTAAACCCATGTGTCCATCATCACTAGGTGTTATGCTGAGATTCCTTAGCCTCTCCAACAGTCGAGACTCTTTGTCTTTTTTGTCACAGTCGAGCTCATCCTCTCTGTTGCAGTTACAGGCTTCAACGCTCATCCATCTATCAATTTCCTCCATGAACAGTCTTCATTCCACTGGCATATTCCTTGAGACTCTTCAGCTCCTTTGGCAATCACACAGAAGTCTCTTCGAGTCCTCTGGCAGAAACCATCAGTGGTTTTTAGCAGTTACACTATGAACCTCCAGAGAATACTTCAGTAAAAGAATCGCCACTGATCAATTAACTGTGAAGAGCAACAATATCCCTTCGATCATATTCTTGAATAACCTGCACCGTTGGATCATAAATGATGGGTCTCGTGCTTATTTCACCATTTCGCAATTTGGCCTTTCGGCATCCCTGTGGTGAGGCATCTCGACTCTCCAAGTCGTGATATCCAAAATGGAGATTAGCTTCATGCTACCTCCTCCCTTGAGCCTTCGTCGATGTGACCATGGGTTATGACCAAGGGCCAATTATGAACCTGTATTTCGCATTTCTCATTTTGGGGATTCTGTGATGAGTTGTCTCGACTCTCCATGTCCCAAACTCCGAAATGGAGATTGTCTCTTCGAGCTCTTCTCTACAACTCTTTGACAATGTGATTACTGGTGGTGACCATAGCCTTATTCAAAAACACATTTCGGCATTTTGGCATTTCGGCATTTCGGCATTCCTGTTGCAAAGTGTTTCGACACTCCAACTCTCGGTATCCGAAACCAACACCAAAAGGTGTTTTTCGCATTTCGACACTCCAACTCTCGGTATCCGAAACCAACACCAAAAGGTGTTTTTCGCATTTCGGCATTCCGGCATTCCTTGTGATGAAGTGTTTTGACACTCCATCTCTCGATATCCAAAATCTACACAAAAACGTGTTTCAGCATTTTTCATTTTGCGACTTCGAGACTCTTGTGATGAAGAGTCTTGACTCTTGATTCCTCCAACTCCCGGTATCCGAAACTCTGGTTGATGTGCTTGTTTCGGGATTTTTGGCTCGACACTTCAGGACTCCTGTGTTGAAGATTCTCGATTCTTGACTCCTCCAACTCCTGGTATCTGAACCTCCAGTCGATGTGCCTGTTTTGGGTTTTTGAGGTTTCGCATTTCACGATTTTAGGACTCTTGATGATGAAGGGTCTCGACTCTTCCAACTCCCGGTATCCGAAACTTTCCTCCTGCTTTTTGGATTTTGGTGTTTTGCATTTCACGATTCCGGGACTCCTGATGATGAAGAGTCTTGACTCTTCCAACTCCCAGTATCCGAAACTGTCCTCCTTCCTTTGATATTTCGTAACCCCGCTTCACCTTGCTCTTTAAAGAACGTGCGGGTTCTTTTAGATCCAACGTTGGTCAGACCTCGGGCTCAGATATGACGTTCATTGGGAATTCTCAATGGGATCTAAAGATCTCTATTGCTTCTCCTCCCAGGCTTACGTTGTCCCTATTTTTCCATCATTGCATACTCTGATCTTGTCATCAATGACAAGCACACCTGCCTGTAAACATGCCAACGGGACCAATACACAAGATGGACCACCCTAAGTTAGGAAAGGGACCAAACAGTACCTGATTTTACCAATATTTTCCATACCCTGTGCACCAAATTGGGTATCAAAGACTCTAAATGACATATGGTGCTAAAATACCGCAGGTTTCTGCATAGATACATTGTTACACCTCAAATTTACTCACTTTGATAGTGTCACAAGTGTCATCATTACAAGTGTTGTAAGTGTCGCATCTTGTCCACAAGTGTCACATCTTGACTACAAGTGTTTCAAGTGTCACAAACATCATGTTGCCATATTTCCCATGTCGTGCCTCTAATGACATCACAAAGACACTTAAGACACCTCAAAGACTAGTTTTGAAGAAGAGAAATCAGTTGACAGGAAGTAAAAACCTTTTGCCATTGGAAAAAACACAAAAAAAAATGGATTTTGGAAAGGATCACTCCCCTACCCACTGTCAGGGAGTGTTGGCACTCCCTGAGCCTCTTTGGGGGAGTGTTTGAGTGCCCTATGCGCCCTTTTGGGGGAATGCTACCCTTTTTTTGGAAAATTCTAGGTTTGTTGAGGCAAATCAGGGAAGAATCCCTCAACTCCTAAAGGTAGTTGGATTCGAATAGATGGTCAAGGCATGATATTAGGGAAGATCCTCAACTGAAGGAGAGGAATCCTCAAATTATCCCAAAGATCTCTCAAGTGGTTAGACCTCTCCAAGGTTATATAAGGAGGCCTTCTCATGGTGAAAGCTACAAGGAAGATTGAGAATTATACCTAACTTATGATCTCATAAGAAGGTATTGACAATGGATATTGGGAATTACATCAAACTTATGATCTCATGAGTGAGATTCCATCAAAGAAATCAGTGGAGATTACTTGAGCAAAGCGGTTGGACAAGGAGAACTGGAAGAAGTTGTTGCACCTTCATTCAAAGGATTGTCATCACTTTTACTTGTTCTCATTAATATAATCAATGCTTGCCCTATTTCTTTCAAACTTGTGATTGTTCCATATGAGTTTGTCTTCAATAGATGGATCTATGATTGAGATAATATCAGTAGAGTAGGAATTCCATTGTATCTTTTCTTGTTTCGCAGGACCTATCATGGAGCTCAAGATCAAAGCTCAGCCTGGACTTTGCAGGGACAAACGTCGTTAATAAGGTACATATCTTTCTCCTTCTCTTTCATTTATTAGCTTTATTAGATCTAAAAGGAAGTCAGTGTCCATTTTAAGAAATTTTATGTCTTGGCCTTAGGATTCTAGAGACCAAGAGGGAATCCACTTGTCCGCAGGGGGATTCACCTACAACAGAAATTGGCGACTCCACTGGGGAGGAGCTCTAATTTTTGTTTTCATCCCCAAATATTTTTTTGGCCCTTTTCCCACTAATTTGATCTTCTCCATATTGTCTTTTTTATTCTTAGATTGGTTTGATTTCATCTTTATCTCATCATGATCACCTTGATTGACCGAATTTTCTTGAATTTTTGAGTTTCTGGGAACTTTTCTGAGCTTTTGTAGCAGATCGATCCCATGCCCTTGTTAGCAGAGTGCCAACACTCCCTGGTGGTATTACACAGAGTGTTGGAGTGCTCGAGTACCCCTTACACCAGAGCGCTACCCCATTTTCAATGAAAACCCCTCAAGTTTTTCAATTTCTGGGTTCAGTTTTTTCCTTTTGCATTTGCTCAGGGTGTCATACTCTCAGTCCATCTTGGTATTGGCCTTGAATACCCTTTTTTCTAAGGATTCATTCTCTTTTGTTTGGATTTTTTGACATTTGTCCTTACTTTACAATAACTCTTTGTCCTTCACGATTTGGAGTCAATTTTTCATTTTCTTCTCGTTTATTTGAATGAGTGAAAACTTTGTAAGGGGTTTCAAAGGTCTTTTGTAATTTTCTTTTTGATCTTTGAGTCATCTTGTCCAAACTCTTTCTACTTCCTTTTGATTTTTTGTCTTTATGTTTCTTGTTTGATCACAACAAGGGTGTCTGTTGGTTTATTTGAAGTTTGCTTCCAGATTGCTTAAATCTCACAACTCTTGAAGTCTGATTAGCATAAGAAGCTTTACATATACTGGTTATCAGTCACATACAAACATTTTAGCATTGCATTGGATTCCTTATTTAGGAATATTGCATGAGGTTATTTCATCTTGGTGTTTGACAATGAATAGAAAATCCTTCTCCTTCCCTTAATTAGACATTCATTGAAAGAAAAGATTGATTATCATTTCTCATGCATGTTTTGGGAACTGAGTCATAATATCATCAGTCTTCACTCTCGTACACCTCTGAGTAAACAACAGCCACTAAAATCAACTCTTAACTAAAATTTATCAGAATTTTTACATCTTTGTTAGCAAACCTACATTAGTTTAAGGTGTAGGGATTTGGAATAGGTTTAAAGGATAACTTTCCAAAGCTATCAAACAAACTTAGCATCTTGCGATAGGGAGAGAAAATCCAATTTTCGTATAGGTTTTCTGGGATCCCCCTCTCACATAGGGGTTACACACGAGGTTTCATTCGGGTGAGTTACGAAGATTGTCCCTCTTTGGTTCAACTATTTGTAGTGGTCGAATCGTATATTGGGGGTCACTTGAGGGTATACCCACGATTATGTGTGGGAGCCTCTCAATTTGATTTCAGACTTGTTATCCTGCCCATACGTTCGGGTCGAACTATCGACTATACCCACCTAGGGACTAACTGTGAGTTGGTGACCTTAGTAGCCATATTATTTAGGGTCTTACATGAGGTGAAGGTGAAGGGAAGTCTCACTGTACCTGGAACATACGTTGGTAAAACTCACTTGGGATCCTTGGAGGGTAAATCCACAATTACTGTGTGGAAGCTTTCACCAAGGCGTAAGTCCGTTAAGCAGGTCGCCAACGTAACTGATCCACCCACTCTACCCTTTCCTCTTCCTATTTTGATCTCGCGATGTTGGATTTGATCACCAATTAGTGGTTTCATTATGGGAAGGTTTTGTTTGATTGTTTTCTTCTCAGATTCATATCATGTGTTGGTTGTGTTACTTAGTGGACCTTAGGTAGAGTCAGTGTTAATGGAATCAAATCCTGAGAGTACCAATGGAGGAACCCCTTCTCCTAGAGAACCTTATACCTTTCGTTCTTTTGGAAAATTTGGTCCTCCGTACATTGCTACACTAAGTCTTCCGGGACTCACTATTGGATTACCGGTTTGGTTGTTCCCACTCCGGTGATTTCGAATCCTCATAGTGTTTCAACTGCACCTAATACTTTAAATGTCAATACACCACCCACACATCAACCTCACGTCAAATTTTCGCCTTATTCTCCCATTAAGTCTCCTTCCATTTCTCCTTCTTCATCTAGTGAAATCTCTAAAGCAAATAGCCAAGTTGATCAGAAGAAGAAGAAACAGAAAGAGAAGAAGAATAAGAGCCCAAAAAGGAACAAGGCCCCAACAACATCAAATGTTGGATCTAAGAAACTATCTATTGTTAATATTACTGGGAGTGTTGATGAGGTCAACAAGATTAAAATGAAGAATCCAAAACCCAAATTCCCTTGCATTCTTTGTAAGGGTGACCACTTTTTGTGGGATTTCCCTGGCATTCCCAAGGTCTTAGAAATGTCGTCCTCCATGTCATCGGCCTCTACCAGTCATACCGATGATACCCCATCAACTAGTGACGTTAAGGTTGGTAAGAAGAAGACAATTGTCAAATTCCCTTGCATGTTATGCAAAGGTGATCATTATTCTCACCTTTGTCCTCGTATGGATGAGGCTTCTTCTCTTTTGGAAAAACTTCAACTTCCAAAAATTTATCGTAATCTTTCCTCCAACCCATCATTAGTTGATGGACTGATCAATCCAGTTACATCCCTAATCAATCTGGTTGATTAGGTGGTCAATATAGTTTCATCCTCGGTTGAACCACTCACCAAAGTAGTTGATATGGTTCCTCCATCGATCATCCCTAATCTTCATCAAAAGAGTGTAACCCAAGTAGTTGATCCTTTTTCATCCTCGGTCAACCCCACTCTCCCGTTAGAGAGTGAAACTAAAGCGATTGATCTATTTCCACCCGTCGACCCCATTCTCCCCTTGGAGAATGAAACCCCAAGTGGTCGATCCAATTCTGTCATTAGTCGATCCCACTCCTCCTTTGACGAGTGCCAAAGTGGTTGATCCAGTCCCCCCATCGGTCAGTCCCACCCTTCATCCAAAGAGTGCCAAAGTGATTGCTCTGGTTACATCATCGATCAATCCTACTCTTCCTCTGAAGAGTGATAGCATGGTCGATATGATCCCATCATCGGTCAATCCTACTCTCCCTCTAGAGAGTAAACCCGATACTGCCCACGTTTTTCTCGTTGATACAGAATCTACTGTGTTGGGGGGCATTCCACCTTCTCCCTCGAAACCCCCTCCAAGCAACGAGGCCATCATTTTTGATTGGGGTGCGCTAATTGGACCTCGTCTTCCCTCTCACATTCCTTTCCAGATTATAGTACAGGTTTGTGGTCAGGATGTTCCTCAAATGTTGATAGATGAAGGTGTGCCCGTTAATATTTTTTCCTCTGTTGCTTGGCACGCTTTGGGTTGTCCTCATCTTGCATCAGTTACATAGAATATCTTAGCTTTTAACAGAAGAACTAGTCAACCTTTAGGGACCCTTCCTTAGCTTATGGTAACTTTGGAAGGGAAAATTGTCTTTATTGATGTCATGGTAGTCCGATACCCCTTGGATTTAGCTTTACTCCTTGGGCGGGATTGTTTCTATTCCATGAAAGCTATTGTGTCCACTCTTTTTCGTGTGATATATTTCCCTCACGATGGAAGAATTGTGACTATTAATCAAATTTCCTTCATCAATCCTGACTAGATTGCCTCCCTGAATGGTTCTTATATGCAGACAGTATCTCCCCTGCCACATGTTAATTATGTGGCATTGTCTCCCATGACTTGAAATTTCAACGATTTAGATCCAGTAGTTGACATGATGATCTCTTCGGTAGGGCTATTGGAGCCTGATCTCCTTACCCTTGTCGCGACCCTCGACATGTGTTCCTTCCAGAGTGATTTTCTTCCATCCAGTGAAGATCTCTTGGAATCCATGACCGAGATTTGTCCCTTGACGTGGTGTCCTTCTGGAGAGTTATTCTCTTGGAAGCCATGATCAATAAAAGTCCATGAACATAGTTTTCTTCTCTGTAGCAAGCTCATTAAAAAATGAAATAGAGGTCACGAGAACAATTTTTCTTCTCTGTGGAAATCTCGTTAAAAAATGAAACAGAAGCTTTGAGCATAGTTTTCCTCTCTGTAGCAAGCTCGTTAAAAAATGAAACAGAGGTCACGAGCACAGTTTCTCTTTTTTGTGGCAGGCTCATTAAAAAATGAAACTAAAGCTTTGAGCATAGTTTTCCTTTCTATAACAAGCTCATTAAAAAATGAAATAGCAATATGGGGATTGAACCCACAACCCTAAGCATAGTTCTTTTCCTGTGTCAAGCTCGTTAAAAAATGAAACATTCACCTCTCTTGAACCTTCTTTTCATTCACTCTTATCCTTTTTCTCCATCTAGTAGAGAAATTGGTGACAACCTCAAAGTCGGTGAATGAATTGAAGCTTGGAGGTCATGTCTCCAGCCTTTGATGATCATTCTGGAGTTAAGCCACTAGCTTTCAAGCCGGGGGCATACCTAGCTTAGTCTTTGATCTTTCTCGTGCTTGAAAAAACATGAGAATGTAACCGAGTAGACTTTTATCACTTTTTCAGACTCGCATGGATATACGAAAAAGGAACCCCTTGGAGTCATCTTTGAGCTCTTTTCAGACTCTCTAAACATGAAAATATTGTTGAGTGATCTTGCTTCCTTTCCCACTCATTAAAAGGTTTGAAAGGGCATCTTTCAAGTGATAATTTATCTCTTTTTTGGTCTCGTAAGACTAATATTACGAAAAAGGACAACATTGGAGTCATCTTTAAGTTGTTTTCAGACTCTCTAAATATGAAAAACCACTGAGTTTACCTTCTCTAGACTCGTTAAACAATCATACATTGAAGGGCCCATATGAGACCAAACACTTACTTCTTCCAGTTCGCTAAACAAAGGAAGAGGGACTGATCGAAGGTGAGTCATATTGAGCATGTGTTATCCTCCTCGAGCTTGTTAAATTAAAAAGAGGTACTCATCTATCTGGATGGGGGAAAAAATTGAAGGAAGCAAGCCAAGCAATTTTTTGAGAACACTACCAGTAGCCTTTACAGTCGCCCTTGAACATGGCACTTTGTATTTGCATGCATTTTAATCTGTTGAACCTCTGCACTAAGCCAATCCTATGAGTTTCTTTTACTCCTTTGGGTCACCTTACGAAAGTCACAGCATCCGCTGCATTATCATTTTTTGGTCCATGTCATGTTTCTGTTGTTGTGCCTCAGTGTTCAAGGGAAGTATCTGCCTCAAGAGTCATCCATCACGAATATCTTGTTTCAATACCCATGACAATCCATGTTCATTTGATCTACCAATTAAATCTCTGTGTCATTTTCATGTCCTTGATGGGGGATACATCAAGGCCCTCCTTCGACGAGTCTATTCCTGTCGACTTCAGCACATTATCCAGGAGCTAGACTTAGAAACTAGTTAGTACCTTGAGACTTGCATGACTCAATGGCAAGACTCCTCGCATCTGATAGTGGGTTTAAATCATTGACCCCTTATCAAATGATTCCACGGATGTTCAACTTCATCTCATTCATTCGCATTCGTTGGAATGTACTAGAGTACCTTGGGAATCATTGACATTAATGGTGATCTCCCTCGTGCCTTTTAACGATTTACATCATTGACCGATAATCAAGTGGTTTCTACCATGTTCGACATCAGGAAATCTATACACATGGTTAGATTCGTACTACATCGGGATCGGTAAGAAGACCCTGGGTTGAGTTTTCACTCTTATGTATACTTTGCCCAGGTTGCAAAGGAGTTATTTTGAATTATGACAGATATATTGTTACATAGATCCACTTTGTATTGGTCGTGGCTATGTCTTGTCATCTCGTAGATCCACTGTGTATTCTTCATGACTACGATCAGTTCAGGTCATAGCGGTATAGATCCACATTGTATCTGCAGTGGCTATACCATTTTTTCAATACAATTATGGATCCGCAGTGTATTTTATGGTGGCCATACCTAAAAATTCTTTATCACTCAAGCATAGGTATGCCTGCCTTGGTTTTTGAAACATGTCATAATATTTGTTTGATGGTTGTGTGCATATTTTTCCAGTTTCTTTGCATCCATACCCTTGTTCAAAAAAGTCTACAAAGTACTTCATTCATCATCTTCTTCTAACTCCATACTTCAGGGGGCAATCTGTTACACCTCAAAATTACTCACTTTGATAGTGTCGCAAGTGACGTCATTACAAGTGTTGTAAGTGTCGCATCTTGTCCGCAAGTGTCGCATCTTGACTACAAGTGTTGCAAGTGTCACAAACATCATACTACCATATTTCCCGTGTCGTTCCTCTAACAACATCACAAATACACTTAAGACACCTCAAAGACTAGTTCGGAAGAAGAGAAATCAGTTGACAAGAAGTACAAACCTTTTTCCATTGGAAAAAACACAAAAAAAATGGATTTTGGAGAGGAGCGCTCCCCTACCCACTGTTAGGGAGCGATGGCGCTCCCTGAGCCTCTTTGGGGGAGTGTTTGAGCGCCCTGTGCACCCGTTTGGGGGAGCGTTGCCTTTTTTTTGGAAAATTATGGGTTTGTTGAGGCAAATCAGGGAATAATCCCTCAACTCCTGAAGGTAGTTGGATTCGAATAGATCATCAAGGCATGATCTTAGGGAAGATACTAAATTGAAGGAGAGGAATCCTCAACTTATCCCAAATATCTCTCAAGTTGTTGGACCTCTCCAAGGTTATATAAGGAGGCCTTCTCATGGTGAAATGTACAAGGAAGATTGAGAATTATACCTAACTTATGATCTCATAAGAAGGTATTGACAATGGAGATTGGGAATTACATCAAATTTATGATCTCATGAGTGAGATGCCATCAAAGCAATCAATGGAGATTACTTGAGCAAAGTGGTTGGACAAGGAGAACTGGAAGAAGTTGTTGCACCTTCATTCAAAGGATTGTAAGTACTTTTACTTGTTCTCATTAATATAATCAATGCTTGGCCTGTTTCTTTCAAACTTGTGCTTGTTCCATATGATTTTTTCTGCAGTAGATGGATCTATGATTGAGATAATCTCAGTAGAGTAGGAATTCCATTGTATCTTTGTTTTTTTTGCAGAACCTATTAGGGAGCTCGAGATCGAAGCTCAGTTTGGACTTTGCAGGGACAAACGTCGTTAATAAGGTACATATATTTCTCCTTCTCTTTCATTTATTAGCTTGATTAGATCTAAAAGGAAGTCAATGTCCATGTTAAGCACTTTTTTGTCTTGGCCTTAGGAGTCTAGATACCAAGAGGGAATCCACTTGTCCGCAGGGGGATTCACCTACAACATACATTCAAAAATTAATGGAGTTTTTGGAAATCACATCATTGGGTGCAACTTATAGATATGTTGTCAAGATCGAGAAAAATTTTAAGTAAAAGAGGTGAGAGATTAGATCTGCAAAATACTCATAGTAAAAGCAGGGAAAAGGCGGCCTCAACCCACCAAAAAGGGACATAGCAAAGATTTCCACTCAAAGGACAACCAGTCCAAGCCACAACATAAGAAGGGTAATGAGAACTCAAAGGACACGTGAAAATGGTGTGAATACCATAAAATCCCTTGGCACAACACCGAAGAATGCCACTCCAAGAAGTCACTGATGGTTGAGTTGAACGCTTTCGAGTCAGAGGAAGATTTTGACTTTGAATCAAATCTAGAAGAAGGGAAGCAGATTATCAATGCCGAAACTAGTGCCATTGTCACTACCACCAAAGTCTATCCAATCGAATGAGAAGAACCAGAGGAAGGGGAATGCCTCTTTCACTCATATATGTGGGTAAAGGTAGCTCCACTTCATTTCATTGTCGATAGAGGAATTCAAAAGAACCTTATATCAACATAGGTCATCAAGTAGCTATACCTCTTGATGACACCACACTCGCATCCCTACACCATGGTTTGGCTTCGTCAAGGAAGATATCTTTGCATCAACCAACAATTTTTTCTTCCCTATGGCATCAATCCCTTCAAAGATGAGATATTGTGTGATATTTCTCCCCTTGAAGTTTTTGATGTTCTTTTAGGACAACCATATTTTTGGAAGCGACGTGATTCTTATGAGTATAGACCCCACACTGTTATTATTACTTTAGGTAGAAAATTATACAGGATATCAGAGGTAGCACCACCTACCACTATTTCTTTAATCTATGTTAAGAAATGCAGTAAGGTCATTTCACGGACTAGGAAGTTTGTCTTCTTTGTGATCTGTGCTCATATTAGGCAGAAGATCGCTACCACATCTGTGGCCTCTACATAAATCATCTCTTTGTAGCAGAAGCAAGTGGACGGGATCATGGAAGAGTACATAGACATCTTCTCCTCACCCACCATTGTACCAATGCACTACCAAGTCAAGAATCCAATTTATCTAATCCCCAGTGCAACTCTGCCTAATGGACCAATATATCATCGCTCGTTGATGGAAAATGATGAAATCAAGCGTCAGATATAATAGCTACTTCAGACCCAAATCCTCCCTTTACAGAAGCCTGATTGTACTAGTTCAGAAGAAATATGATACTTGGCGACTCTACATTGATTACAGAGCATTAAACAAAATCACACTCAGGAATCGATACCTAATTCCCCGAATTGATGACCTTCTTGAATAACTCAAGGGGGAAAAGTTCTTCAGCAAGATTGACCTAAAATATGGCTACCACCAGGTTCCCATCAAGCCAACTGATGTATCGAAGACAACTTTCAAATCTAAAGAAGGTCTCTTTGAATGGTTGGCCATGCCCTTTGGCTTAACAAATGCACCAACAACTTTCATGAGGCTGATGGATGATGTATTGAGACCCTTCGCCAACTCTTTTGTGGTGGTATATTTGGATGACATCCTCATCTTTAGTAGAACTTGGGAGGAGCACATGCAACATACTCAACACGATTTGAGCACACTGGGGCAACACAAGTTGTATGCCAACTTGGAAAAATTCTCCTTTGGCATGAACATGGTCCAATAATTGGTCTACATTGTTGATGAGCATGGGGTACATGTGGATCCTGCTAAGATCTAAGTCATCCATGACTAGCCAGCCCTGACCACACTAACTGATCTTTGAAGCTTCTTGGGACTTGCCAACTTCTACCGACGGTTCATGTTGGGATTCTCCCATATTGCATGGGACCTTAGCCAAGTTACCAAGGGCGGTGGAAAGGAAAATTTCACATGGGGGAAGGCACAACAATGAGCATTTGATGATCTAAAGCGTCTCTTGTACTCAGCTCCAGTACTCTCCTTACCTGATCTGCAACAACCATTCGAAATTGATATTGATGCATCTAACTATGTTTTAGGCAGAGTTCTCACTCAGCACGATCATCAGGCAGCATACCATAGTGAGACACTCTTAGATACTATTTGGAAATACCCCACCTATGACAAGGAAATGTATTTCATTGTACAAGCATGCCGTCAATGGAAACAGTGCATTCTGGGAAAGGAGACAATCATACACACTAATCACAAGCCTCTATAATTCATACAGACATAGGGGAAGTTGCAGAATGACCGCCATCAGAAGTGGTCCACCTACTTTCAGCAATTCCATATCAACATCAAGTATAAGACAAGGAGCAAAAATTGTGTCGTTGACTACCTTAGTCGACCTCCCATTGTTGCACTCACCACCGTTCTCCATTCCTATGGGCATGAGGCATCTGAGTGACCCCAAATTTATCAGTAAGACCTGGACTTCACCACCACCTATAAGATCTTGGGTACAAGCGAGAATGTGACAAATTTTCACATTCACAATGGACTGTTATGCCATTTGTTCCATCTCTATGTTCCTGCAAAAGAGTGTGCAAAGATGATTTGGGAGACTCACGATAGTCGGAAGGAAGGACATTTTGGCTTGGAGAAAACTATGTTTTTTCTACAGAAACATTTTTATTGGCCAAAACTTTGACAGGACGTCAGCAAGTATATCAGATCTTGCACTGCTTATGCCATTTCCAATCCAACCATCAAGAATAAAGGATTATACACCCCTCTTCCTACTCTTGATAGCCCTTGGGAATCCATCTCGATGGATTACATGTCTGGCCTTCCATCCACCAAGCAAGGAAATGATTATGTGTTTGTGGTGGTTGATCGGTTTTCAAAGATGGCCATTCTCATAGCTTGCAAGAAGAGAATCGTAGTGGCAGATACTTTCAATATTTTCTTCAAATGAGTGTAGGTCTATTTTGGGATACCACAGACCATCATCTTTGATCAGGACAACAGGTTCCTCAACACATTTTGGTCAAGTCTCTGGTCCTGTTGGACACCAAGCTCACTAAATTCACTGCCTTCCACCCTCAAACCGATGGAGAAATGGAGGTCATCAATTGAATGATCGTGCACATCTTGTGCATGTACAACTCCAATAATCTGCGTACATCAGATGAGATTCTTCCCTATGTTCAACAAAACTACAATAGTGCTCTCCATAGCTCCACCGACCATATCCCATTTCAGGTGGGGTTGGGACTCCAACCCTTGGGTCCCATTGATGTTGCCTCTTGCAACCACACAGGAAAAATATTTCCATGTTCATTCTGAGGCCAACAAAGCCACCAAATTCATTGAGAGGATTCAACACATCCACTAACAAGTCCATGAGATTTTGCATAAATTCAATTCTAAGTACAAGTAGTGTCTTTATCAACATAGGGTAACACACCAGTTTCAGTTCAGAAGCAAGGTCTGGTTACATTTGCAGAAAGAGCGCCTTACAAGGCCCCTGTAAGTTTTAAATCTGCGAAGTAAAGCAATGCATATAGATTCTTAAGCAATATAGAAATTAATCAATGGCTCATACACAGAGTACACAGAGATTTTTACCGGAAACCCTCAACCGGGAAAACCTTTCTTATTTTCATTATATCAAATTTCACCATTCGCCATACAATATATACAATGTTTTTAGGTATTCCATAGATACCAAAACCCTAATCCCTTAATCCAGGATTAATTTACAAATCAGCTAAAAATAGAAAAATAGGCTAAAAATAGCAAAAACCACCCAAAAAAAATTTCGGGGTGCTACCCTGAACGCTGCGTGTAACCAGAGGGGGGAATACCTGCCCCCCCCTAGGACCCCCCTAGGAAAGTGTCTGGTGCACACAACAGAGCCCTAGGTGAAGGGATCATCAGATGCAGTTGTCGTATCTGACGCACCCACACACACACACATGCAAAGAATATAACACATACCCAACATTCTCCCACTTGTTGTTTTCTTTGCATCCAAGGGTCCAAGGGATTATATAGTCAACAATCCAGGGTAGCAATGCCCATTGTTACTCTACACCAAGAGAAATTTTCTGTGCTCACAAACTTTGTCAATGAATCTGCAACATCCTTCAAAGTGTCAACCTTTTCCAGCAACACCTTCTTTTCCTCAATCATGTCTCTCACAAAGTGATACTAAACATCAATATGCTTTGTCTTCGAATGATAAGCTGGGTTCTTTGCCAGGAATATTGCACTCTGACTGTCATAGTCTAATCTCACTTCTTGTTGTACCAACCCAATACCTGAACACAATCTTTGTAACCATACTGCTTCCTTGCTTGCATGAGTGGCTGCCATGTATTCAGCTTCTATAGTTGAGAGTGCCACTACAGCCTGTCTTTTGCTCATCCAACTGATTGCTCCTCCAAATAGGTTAAACACATACCCACTTGTAGATCTTCTGCGATCCAAATCTCCAGCCCAGTATGCATCAACAAAGCCATGTATGTCCACCACTATGTTCAATCCCGGTCTTTCTTGGTAGCACAATCCATAACTGGTGGTGCCACGAAGATACCTAAAGACCCTCTTTACTGCTATTCAATGCTCCTTCCATGGTTTAGACATATACCTGCTCAAAACTCCCACTGCATGTGCAATGTCTGGTCTAGTACAAACCATTGCATACATCAAACTGCCAACTGCACTGGCATATGGAACATGGGACATGTCCTCTTCTTCTTCCTATGTCTTGGGACATTGATCTGCAGATAACTTTACACCTATAGGAATAGGAACCTTGACTGGTTTACTTCCATGCATATTAAACCTCTGCAATATCGTTTCAACATATTTTCTTTGATTCAACCAGAGTTTCCTGTTTGCACGATCTCTTTTAATCTCCATTCC